>JAWNLL010000501.1:0-11228 GCA_035042425.1 Drosophila flavopinicola | reverse complement strand
TCCATTTGCTTGCGTAAGCACAGCGCCACTCATGGTATTTCCGCGGTAAACGCCCTCAATGAAGACCATATTAACAATTTAATTCGCCACGATGATGGCTATAGGGTTTTGAAAGGTATTCGCACGTCTCCTGCTCATTGGGAAGCAGAAAAGAAGAAAGTGGACGGAGCTGTTAGTTTTACCTTCAAAAAATGTAGATAAGATAGACATTTCAGAGGATCAAGCATCAAATTTAAATTTCAATGATAAAGCCCGTCTTATCAGGGCTGATCCAGTGACTTGTGCTAGGTATTTTGATTTTCGATATAGGCAGCTTCTTCGGTGGCCATAGAGTCATTAAATATAATTGGCGAGTAGAGTTTCAGCCAAGAGGCTCACCACACATTCACGGCATGTTTTGGCTGAAAGCCGCCGCCAAGCTTGACTCAAACGATGAGTCAAGTATTCCCCCCGTTAAGTCTTTTATTGATCAATTTATCACAACTGATACCCGTAACCCGGATGTAACTCCATTCTTGGAGTATCAAATGCACAATCACGGGCATTCATGTAGGCGTGAATTTAGAGGAAAACAAATATGTAGTTTCGGTATTCCATACCCTCCCATGCCCCAAACAGAGATTCTTTTCCCATTAGGAGAAGATGCTCAAAATGTAGATGAGCATCGTAGAAATTAAAATTTATTAGAGTATCCGTTTGATCATGAAACCATAGAGCATATAAGCGATTTTAATAACTTTTTGTCCCATGATCAACTTAACCTTAGCTATGAGTGCTACTTAAATGCACTTAGGTCGAGTATAAAGAAACCAAAAATATTTTTGAAGCGGTCTATCGCAGCTAGTAACCTTAACGCTTAATACTCACCTACTTTTACTACAGCGAGCTAACATTGATATTCAGTTTATATTAGATCCCTATGCTTGCTGTAGCTACGTCGATAATTATATAAACAAGTCTCAGAGAGGAATTGTTGATGCGTGAAGGAGTTAGTGAGATTAGTAGGGGCAATGTAACAATTAAACAAAATTTACAACACAAGTTCATTTCGGGTACGGAAATATCCACCCAGGAAGCCGTTTACTGCTGCTTAGGTATGCATTTGTCCGAAAGCAGTATCGCTGAAGTATTTATAAATACTTCATTACTAGAGCATCGGGTTAGAATCCTGGAGTCTAGGGTCCAGCTGCAGAATCTACCCGTGGATTCAACAGCAATATTTGAGCTAGGTCTGCTCGACCATTATGTTCAGCGCCCCGACGCTTTAGAAAGCTTGAGGTTAGCTTATTTTGCGGCTTTTTATAGTTTCAGCAAACGGCATAGTGGTCGTCAATTTAATGATGGGGAAAATGACATCGAAACGCCAAGGTCTCAATCATTAGTTTACGCACTTCGTGAAAATAGTGGTTTCATTAGGAAAAGATTAAGTCAGTGTATAATCCGATATAGACGATTCAATATCAATACTGATAGGATCAATTATTTTAGAGAGTTAGTCATGCTGTCTCGTGGAGGGATGAGGATTTGGAATTAGTAATTCGGGATTGCGAATTATTTTGTGGCCAAAAACAAGAGTTAATTGAGACAAATCGTAGGAAATATAATAGTTTGGATGATAGTGAGCTTCAGGATGCACTCAGTAGTGCAATTTAGGTTCTATAATGAAATTGATAATCAGGAAGTAGAAGATGATGGATTTAGAGTATAAGGTTTGCCAGAAATAAATCCTCAGTTAAATGTCTTAAATGTCGACGCAAATGAAGATCAAAACGTTGAGATGGTGATGTCCGTGTAATTAAGCTGCCGGCAATAATTTCATCTGAAAGCTTAGCTAATATCGTCAGATCGCTTAATTTAAGGCAGAAAATATATCTTACCCATGTTTCGCATAATGCCAACAGTATATTCCTCTACCACGAGTATATTGGAGGTGGCGCTGGTGTCTGCAAGAGCCGAGCTATATCAGCAATCTTTCAATCTTTGTCCGTAATGTATAACAGCAAACCTGGAAGTGCTGCAAATTTAGATAACATTTTATTGTGTGCACCCACAGGTAAAGCTGCTTTCGGAATCAGTGGTTCGACACTGCATTCCATGTTTTCACTTCCAATAAACCAATCCGGTTCAGATTTAAGGGCATTATGCTATGATTTAGTTAACACTTTGCATTCAAGGTTGATTGACCTTAAACTCATTATTATTGATGAAATATCAGTGTTATATCAAATGTTTTCCCATTTGGACTCCCGTTTGAAGCAAATCTTCAAAAATACTTCTCCATTTGGTGGTATTTCTGTAATAGTGTTCAGGGATCTACGACAGTTACTACCAGTAGGCGGTCGTTGGATATTTGAATCCAACTCAAATGATCCTTATAGTGCAATTTTTTTGTTCTTCACTGTGGTGGGACCTTTTTAAGTATTTTGAGCTCACAGAAATTATGCGACAGCGGGGAGACTAATTATTCGCTTCTGCCTTAAATAACATGGCATCTGGCAATATGACAGCCGAAGATATTTCTCTTGTCCGATCCCGCATTTGTTAACCATCGGACATCCCCGATGATGCAATTCATCTTTTTAGTACAAATGCGGCGACCGACAATTTTAATACCACCAAATTGAATTCAATTCCGACTGATCAATATTTTTCTACCGCCAATGATCTTATCAAAGCTACACATTTGAATGCGGCGAATAAGCAAAGAATTTTAGATGCCGTTAGTAGCTTCAAAACGTTCGAAACACAGGGATTGTGTATGTCCCTTCTTTTAAAAACAACTGCCAAATACATGATAACGGTCAATGTAGATACTGGGGATGGGATAGTAAATGGCGCAACAGGCATACTAATGCAAATTGATTTCGATACATCCAGCACTCCAAGTACCTTATGGATGAAATTTTCAGAGGAAATCGTAGGAGTACTTGCTCGAAGTGCACAAATTGTGCAAAAGCTTCTTGGACCCCAATTCAAAAAGTAGTAAAAAGCTTCCAATATCGGAAAAATAAGCAAGTTACCATTGATCATAGGCGATTTCTAATTATACCTGCAGAAGTCAGTGGTCCACACTTGACCTCGCATGCAGCGTGCTGCAATATACGTAGCTTGTAGTCGAGCAACAACTGCTTTAGGTTTATTTATCATTGGAGATTTTGTTCGTCCTATGCCTCCCAAAAATGATGATAAGGTTCGAAGCCAAATTCAGAAATTGCGGATTGAGAAACTACTTCGAACTCAATATGATCATTTAGTTAACAGTTCCGCCCTAGACATTTTCTTCCACAACACACAAAGAATTCACTGTCACATTGAAGACATTTGTGCAGATAAGCTTATGTTTCAGTCGTCTATTCTATGTTTCGTTGAAGCGTCTTCATACGCAAACGAAAATGTTGATATTCCTGAGTTAACCATTGCGATACGTCTAGATTGTAAGGTAATTCCCGACGCAGTTCGATCTAAGAGGTGCATCATCATTTACATTAGGAATGAACTTTTTAACAATGTTCCGCATTGTTTCAGCGGTAGAAAAACATCTGGATCAGCCGTTTTTGAATATGCAATATTCCGGTATAATTCTATAAGTTTTTTAGTTATTTATAGAAGTCCGAGATATTTGCTATCTATGTTTAAGAAAGAATTTGAGGATCTATTTCAGCTATATTAATTTTTAAGGGGTGTGAGTATTATATTAGGAGATTTTAATTTGTGTTTAAAAAAATTTGATAGGCGTATTAGGAGTCTGCATAGTGAGCTAGTCGAAAAAGGATTTTGGTTTTTGTTAGATTTGAAAACACCCACTACCAATGGTGACTACCACATTGATTGGGTGTTTTCAAATATTTTCGGTGATGGCATTAGCGCCATGACCTTTGAAACAGTTTATAGTAGTTACCACAGTGGAATTCCTCTTAGTATTCAGGATAGTGTTAATTAAATAATTAATAGTTATTATTAACAATTTGGTACAGGGTATCTGATAGCGAGCACTCTCGACTATAGCGTTCGTACTTGTTTCATTTGCATTGCTTTTCGTAAACATCATTCTACGAATGCAGTAAAAACAAGTAAAGAGTGCTCTAGTCGGGAGTGCCCGACTAGGAGATACCCTGAACCCAGTTCTGACATCCATTCATACTTGCCTAATAGTGTGCATACATACAGACACACACATACTGCTAGCTGTGCAAGCGGTTTAAGCAGTTAGCTTGCTTTTTCACTGAGCCCCACACAATGAAAAGTAAAATCTTAAATAACTTCTGTGTTTATTGTCCGATCTTTCGAAAATTTGTAGGACATAACATTGGCTATGAAATGTGTGACCAAACAAAATTGCAAGATCGTACCTTCAAAAATTTGTTTTTTGAATTTATGGGGGGATTGGGGGTGGTATCCAAAAAGTGAAATATTTGTTACATGTGTATGCTATTCGAGATTATACATGCCAAATTTGGGGCCTCTAGCTCTTATAACTTTTAAGTTAAGGCCCAAAAACGCTAGTCTGAAATCGAAATTGATCGATAACATTTAAACGGGGCATGTTATCGATAAAATGAAATAAACTTGATCTGTCCCGGGATTGCGAGAACTCATATTCCTAATATGAAGTCTCTAGCTCTTGTAGTCTCTGATATCCGCGTGTTCATACAGACAGACATAAATCGACTCGACTATTGATACTGATCAAGAATATATATACTTTATATGGTCGGAGATGCTTCCTTATGCCTGTTACCTACTTTTGCACAACTTCATTACACCCTTTTTACCCATTTTTAATGGGTTCAGGGTATAAAAATATAAACAAGTGGGAAAGGATTATCTTCGGCGTGCCGAAGATTTTATACTCTTTTCGAACCTTTGGGCAATTTTCACTTTGCCAACTGCACCACTGAAATTTCAATAGTAGTAAAAAATCGTTTTATCGCGTGGCATTTATTTTTTTGCTCTAAGATGCAACTCGCGTTTGTCAGCATTTGTTTTTTCGCGTGGCACTGTTTTTGTTCTAAGCCATTGGAGGCAAATTAATTCGATTACAGTTATATATTTGAAAGGAAGAAAAAGAAAAAAGTATTAAATTAATAATCAGTCACCTCAGAGACTCGAACTTGCGCTCGTTAGCGCGGCTCGTTACGCCTTACGCCACAAACCGTTTTGATGATCGATGACAAAATCCCTTGAATATCCCTTGACTGTCAAAAGCTTACTTGCGCTTGGGTTTGTTTGCTCATATGCACCTGTTTTTTCAAAATATTTAATGACGCATATCTTCGCTGTTTATGACTCAATCATTTTGCAATTTTACCCATTGATGAGTTATAAGGAAGTTCAAGTACACAAGGATATTAAAAGCGATAGCTTTGAAAAGATTGAATATATGGCCAAAACTGACTTCCAGTTGTATGGCAGCCATAAGATATAGTGGTCCGATCCGGCCGGCTCCGACCAATGTGCTGTCCCCTTGAATAATAAGTGTCTGTGCAAAGTTGCATTGCATTACAAACTTCAGCACAAACTTAATATACTATTTTCTTCGAAAAGAGTATAATAATTTGTGGTATGCACAAGACAGCTTTCCATTTATATATTTGCTTTTATTACATATTTATAATAAGATATGTATAATAATAAAACAAATTTTTATTCGAGAAATATTTAATTTTTACGTATATATATTAATATACTTTTATATATTTTTAATATATATATACATATATCACGGGTGGATTTTTCCTGATTTAGTTAACCCCTATTGCCGGTTTCTGGCATACATAATCTTAAATATTTTATTGTTTACATTTTTGAATTATCTCTACTTGTTGCTAATTCACTAATAATTTTTATTCGAAATGTACGTATATACATATATATATATATATATATATATATATATATATATTTAACACATAATATATCAATATGCCAAGGTTTAACAGAATCTCTGCTTCCAATCGATCTCAAAGGCGTAGGGCAAGAAATTAATTGAATAGGTCAAAGAAAGAATAATTAATGCAGTGTCTATAAGAGAGCGAAGGGAAAATTAAGAATTTAGACAATCTGAGAGGAGTAGGGATAGACAAAGTCACCAAGCTCGCAGGAATATTAGTACAGTTAGGATAGCGACAAGATACGGCACGCCGTGCAACTCGACGGGCAGATTCTCCAGTTAGACAACTGGAGCAATTAGCTAATACTTCGCGTCGATCGAGACGCAGACAAGACCTTGCATATAGGGCAGACGAACAGGGGCAAGATACGGCACGCCGTCCAACTCGACGGGCAGACGTTTTTACTGGGCCAATGAGCAGACGCAAGATAGTCTACGACGGTCGGGCCTTTGGCAGAATCTAGAACGCAGACTTTTAGAAAGAGCAAGAGATAGGAGCCAGAGGTCGCAAATTAGAAACGATCCAATTCGTAGAATACTTGAGCAGGCACGAAATAAAAGGCGAAGAACGAAAACATCAGTGACCGGTCGCATTGTTATTTTACGACTCCTAGTTTTTCTACTCTGATACCGCTCTAAAAATAATTGGAAATAGTTACATATCCCACAGTTTTAGAGCTAAAGTCACCATACAGACAGGCAGACGGACATGGCTAGAACGACTCGGCTGTTGATACTGATCAAGTCTTTTCAATAGGGTCGAAAAAAGTTGCGTTCATCCGGACTATACACAAACGCAATATACTATGAATACCTTCAGTATCAGAGTATAACAAGTGAGAACGTTGCAGTCGGGCGGAGCCGACTGCGTTATACTCTGATACAATTAAAAGAACAGCTGAAAGCAAGTGAACAGATCATTTTTGTTGGTGTATGGGTGACCACAAATCGGCCTTCCAAGTTTTTGAGGTCGGAAGGGGCGTGGTCGATCTTAAGAGGGGGTGACCAGAAGTCTATTTTCCAAATTTGGTGATTTTAGCTCTAAAACTGGAAGATATACATTTTCGCGATTTTTGGGGGCGGGAGGGGGCGTGGCTTCTAAATGTTTTTTCCGATCTTTATAGGACTTGGCCAGACGTCTACCCTCAAAGTTTAATGGCCCTAGCTCTTAAACTGTGCGAGATATAGGCTTCCGTGTTTGGTGGCGACTGGGGGGCGCTCTAGTGGGCGTGGCCGGAAAATCAAGGATGCAATCTGTTGGGCTGGTCAGCCCTAGTCTAAATTCCAAATTTGGGGACTCTAGCTTCAAAATTGCTGGAAATATACACGTGTTATCGAATTGTGCATGCATGTATATCGATTTTCCCGATTAGGGGGGCGGGAGTGGGTGTGGTCGAAATATTTTGCTGTGATCTGTAGAGGACGTCACCAGTAATATATATTCCAAAAATGGTGAATTTAGCCCTAAAACTGCGGGAGATATAAGCATTTCAAATTAATTTTGAGGGGGCTGGTGGGCGTAATAATGGGCGTGGCCGATTAACCTAGGATCCAATTTCGGGAGGTCACCAGCAATATACCTACCAAATTTGATTACTCTAGCTTTAAAATTGTGGGAGATATTCACGTTTAATCGATTTGTGATTTGAGGTGTATCGACATGTTATCGATTTACCAGCCTCCCAGTTGGCGTGGCATAAATTTGAAATTTGATCTGAAGCAGATAGCTATAATCATCACATAATAGATTTCAAGAGTCTATCTAATATCGTTTCGGAAATACGTGCGTTCATCCAGACAAACAGACGGACGGCCTGACGGACATCCGAGAAAACCAATATACCATGAGTACCTTCGGTATTAGAGTATAAAAAACAACAATGCGGCCAGTTACTGATGTTATCGTTGTTCGAATATTTGTCTACAAAAATTATATGATTTCGATCAAAAGTTTGCGCATTGCATATGTCTGTACATGTAGCGTAAGCGTGATAGAGTGTGATTCTAAACCTTATAGATTTTTTTTCTATATTTTATTATATATATATATGATTTTACGCTTTACTTATATTCATTGCAAAATATTTGGTAAATGAAAATGTTTTGAAGATTTTAAGATTCAATGCTACCAGCGATCACAAGTTCAACGCAAAATTCTGTGACGTCATACGCACATGAAAGCACAACCTTCAATTCTTACTTTGTTGTGCGGACGCATTTGCACTAAATACATATGTATGGGTTTTCGGCACACGGCTCGTCACCAATTTTGCTGGTCGAATTGCATATATCCTTTTGCATTTGCACTGCATAATTTCCCAAGGAATAGTTTTAAGTAAAAGTGCAAATGTAAACCTAATATATAAAAAATTACATTGCTTCCATTATATTCTTTAAAAAAAATTTAATAATACAAGATAGTCATTTGTTACAAAATTGGTCAAAATTTAGAATACCCTAATTTGCGAATATGTATGTAAGTGCAATGACAGTTAACTTTTCTGTCTTTGGTAGCAAAAACCAAATAAAGTCACTAACAAAAGGAATAGCATGCAAACGAAATAAACCAAACAACAACAGGGCTCCATGAGCACTGCACTGAGCACACTTTAACTAGGTAGCGACAACAGCCAAAGTTGGTGAGCACAAAGGGAAATCTGATAACGAGTGTGTGTGCGCGAAAGCGAGTAAGCATATTTCATATGCTGCTGTTAATTATACCCTGAACCCATTAAAAATGGGTGAAAAGGGTATTGTGGCTTTGTGCAAAAGTATGTAACAGGCATAAGGAAGCATCTCCGACCATATAAAGAATATATATTATTGCTCAGTACCAACAGCCGAGTCGATCTAGGCATGTCCGTATGTCTGTCCGTCTGTCTGTCTGTCTGTATGAACCCGCGGATATCAGAGACTACAAGAGCTAGACACTTCATATTTGGAATATAAGTTCAGTTTATTTCATTTTATCGATAACTCGTCCCGTTCAAACGTTATCGATAAATTTCGTTTTCAGACTAGCGTTTTTGGGCTATAACTTAAAAGTTATAATAGCTAGAGGCCCCAAATTTGGCATGTGTATTCTCGAATATCCTGCACATGTTACAAATATTTCACTTTTTGGATACCAACCCCATATCTTCCTAAAAGTTCAAAAAACTTATTTTTGAAGGTATGACCTTTCAATTTGGTTTGGTCACACATATTATAGCCAATGTTATGTCCTAAAAATATCAGAAATATTGGACAATAAACACAGAAGTTGTTTAAGATTTTACTTTTCATTGTGTGGGGCTCAGTGAAAAAGCAAGCTAACTGCTTAAACCGCTTGCACAGCTAGCAGTATGTGTGTGTCTGTATGTATGCACACTATTAGGCAAGTATGAATGGATGTCAGAACTGGGTTCAGGGTATCTCCTATTCGGGCAGTCCCGACTAGAGCACTCTTACTTGTTTCTTATTCTTCTTTTCAAATATATAATAGCTGTAATCAAATTCATTTATTTTCAATTTTCTAAATTGTTTCTAATTATACTCTTTTCGAAGAAAATAGTATATTAAGTTTGTCCTGAAGTTTGTAACGCATAGAAGGAAGCGTCTGAGACCCCCAAAAGTTACTGCCCAATATGCTTATAAAAACAAAACAAATTGATCTAGCCATGTCCGTCTGTCTGTCTGTCTGTCTGTCTGTCTGTCTGTCTGTCTGTATGTATGCAAACTAGTCCCTCAGTTTTTGAGCTATCGCGATGCAACTCTGCACAGACACTTATTATTCAAGGGGACAGCACATTGGTCGGAGCCGGCCGGATCGGACCACTATATCTTATAGCTGCCATACACCTCAAAGTCGGTTTTGGCCATAAATCCGATGTTTTCAAAGCAATTGCCTTAAATTTCCTTGTACACTTGAACATCCTTATAACTCATCAATGGGTAAAATCGCAAATCGATTGAGTCATAAACAGAGAAGATATGCGTCATTAAATATTTTGAAAAAACAGGTGCATATGAGCAAACAAAGTCAAGCGCAAGAAAGCTTTTGATAGTCTGCTCTTCAAGGTATTTTGTCATCGATCATCAAAACGGTTTGTGGCGTAAGGCGTAAAGAGCCGCGCTAACGAACGCAGGTTTCGCAAGTTCTAGCCTCGGCGGCGACTGATTGTTAATTTAATACTTTTTTCTTTTTCTTCCTTTCAAATATATAACTGTAATCAAATTAATTTGCTTCCAATGGCTTAGAACAACAACAATGCCACGCGAAAAAACAAATGCTGTCAAACGCGAGTTGCAGGTTGCAGGAAAACAAAACAAGGAAATTTGTAACAGTCGGCTCTTCAAGCAATTTTGTCAGCAATCATCAAAACGGCTTGTGGCGTAAGGGGTAAAGTTGCGAACTGTTGAGCGAAAGGTCCTGGGTTCAAGACCAGCGGCGACTGGTCATTTATTTTCATTTTTTCTTATTCTTCTTTTCAAATATATAATAGCTGTAATCAAATTCATTTTATTTTCAATTTCTCTAAATTGTTTCTAATTTTTTTTTCATACATAAAGTAGCTTTAATAGAATAATTCAAAAGAAAAATTTAAATTAATTGGCAAAACCAATGCCACGCGAAAAAAAATATGGATCTCAAATTCTGAATATAAGCTCTCGTGTGTTCAGATTAAGTTTTATGACAATTCAATTTCCGACAGCGGCCTTGAAAGGTATAAGAGCAACAGGCACAAAATTTGGAATGTATATTGTAGTATACATATGTAATGTAGTTTTGACTTTTTGGAAAAACTGAAACTTGTTTATTGTTCAATTCGGTAGCACTTATGAATGCTAAGGGACGCGTCCACGAGCTGCGGATAGTGAAACGTCCCTGTTTACATGAATACCTTTATATCTTTTATTTTATATGTAGGGGTATATGTATGCGACATTAATATCTGCGAATTAAATAAGCAGTCACGGAAAAATAGTAAAAATTGCTTTAAGGTTCGAAAAGAGTATTTAATCTTCGGCACGCCGAAGATAATCCTTCTCCACTTGTTTTTTTTATACTCTTTTCGAAGAAAATAGTATATTAAGTTTGTCCTGAAGTTTGTAACGCATAGAAGGAAGCGTCGGAGACCCCCAAAAGTTACTGCCAGTATGCTTAGAATGACAATACAAATTGATCTAGCCATGTCCGTCTGTCTGTCTGTCTGTCTGTCTGTCTGTCTGTCTGTCTGTCTGTCTGTCTGTCTGTATGTATGCAAACTAGTCCCTCAGTTTTTGAGCTATCGCGATAAAACTTCGCACAGACACTTATTATTCCAGGGGACAGCACATTGGTCGAATTTGTCAGCGT
>JAWNLL010000500.1:0-63960 GCA_035042425.1 Drosophila flavopinicola | reverse complement strand
GATACTTTTTTACATGTGTATGCTATTCGAGATTATACATGCCAAATTTGGGGCCACTATCTTTAATAACTTGTAAGTTATAGCCCAAAAACGTTAGTCTGAAAACGAAATGTATCGGTAACTTTTGAACGGGACGAGTTATCGATCAAATGAAATAAACTTGATCTGTCCCGGGACTACGATAACTTATATTTCAAATAGTCTCTAGCTCTTATAGTCTCTGATATCCGCGTGTTCCATACAGACAGACAGACAGACAGACGGACATGGCAAAATCGACTGGGCTGTTGATACTGATCAAGAATATATATACTTTATATAGTCGGAGATGCTTCCTTATGCGTTACATACTTTTGCACAAAACCATAATACCCTTTTTACCCATTTTTAATGGGTTCAGTGTGTAACAAGTAAGAGTGCTCTAGTCGGGAGTGCCCGACTACGAGATACCCTGAACCCAGTCCTTACAATCATTCATACTAATATAAACACACACATGCTGCAGTACAAGCAGTGCAAGCGGTTTAAGCAGTTAGCTTGCTTTTTCGCTGAGCCCCTCACAATGGAAAGTTAAATCTTAAATAACTTCTGTTTTTATTCTCCGATCTTATTGAAATTTTTGGGGCAAACAATTGTCAACAATATGTGTGACCAAACCAAATTGCAAGGTCGTACCCTCAAAAATGCGTTTTTGGATATTTTGGGGGGCTTGGGGGGTGGTATCCAAAAAGTGAAATATTTGTTACATGTGTATGCTATTTGAGATTATACATGCCAAATTTGGGGCCTCTAGCTCTTATAACTTTGAAGTTATGTCCCAAAAACTCTAGTCTCACATCGAAATTTATCGATAACTTTTGAATGCGACGAGTTATCGAACAAATGAAATAAACTTGATCTGTCCCGGGATTAGGAGAACTTATGTTCCAAATATGAAGTTTCTAGCTCTTGTAGTCTCTGATATCCGCGTGTTCATACAGACGGACGGACAGACGGGCAGACAGACAGACGGACATGGCTAAATCGACTCGGCTGTTGATACTGATCAAGAATATATATACTTTATATAGTCGGATATGCTTCCTTATGCCTGTTACATACTTTTGCACAAAACTATAATACCCTTTTTACCCATTTTTAATGGGTATAAAAACGGGAACAAATTTTTTAATAAATGGCAAAAAAATATTCTATCATAAATACCTGCGGCTTTGATGGCTTTACGCAACTGATGCTAAAAACAAGTAAGAGTGCTCTAGTCGGGAGTGCCCGACTAGGAGATACCCTGAACCAAGTCCGTACAATCATTCATACTAATCTAAGCATACACATGCTGCAGTTCAAGCAGTACAAGCAGTGCAAGCGGTTTAAGCAGTTAGCTTGCTTTTCACCGAGCCCCACATAATGGAAAGTAATATCTTAAATAACTTCTGTGTTTATTGTCCGATCTTTCTGAAATTTTTAGGACATAACATTGGCTATAAGATGTGTGACCAAACCAAATTGCAAGGTCGTACCTTCAAAACTACGTTTTTTCAAATTCGGGGGAAATTGGGGGGTGTTATCCAAAAAGTGAAAAATTTTTACATGTGTATGCTATTTGAGATTATACATGCCAAATTAGGGGCCTCTGGCTCTAATAACTTGAAAGTTATAGCCCAAAAACGATAGTCTGAAATAGAAATTTATCGATAACTTTTGAATGGTTCGAGTTATCGATAAAACTAAATAAACTTGATCTGTCCCGGCACTACGAGAACTTATATTCCAAATATGAAGTCTCTAGCTCTTGTAGTCTCTGATATCCGCGTGTTCATACAGACGGAAGGACAGACGGACAGGCGGTCAGACAGACGGACATGGCTAGATCGACTCGGCTGTTGATACTGATCAAGAATATATATACTTTATATGGTCGGAGATGCTTCCTTATGCCTGTTACATACTTTTGCACAAAACTATAATACCCTTTTTACCCATTTTTAATGGGTTCAGGGTATAAAAAATTAAATGTTTATTTTTAGAAACCCAAACTTTTATTTTGTAGTAAATTAGTCATGTTATATGGAATAAATGCGTTAGATTCATATATTCTTACATAGGCGTCGCAGCAAAGTCAGAAATGCTTGCTTCTGTGCGTGTGTGTACATACATATTTGCAAATTAGGGTATTCTAAATTTGAACAAATGAATATCTTATATGAATAAATTTTTTTTAATGAATATAAGGAAAGCAATTTAATTTCGAATATATTAAGTTTGCATTTGCACTTTTACTTAATACAATTCCTTGGGAAATTATGCAGTGCAAATGCAAAAGGGTATTTACAATTCGACCAGCAAAATTGGAGATGAGCCCTGTGCCGAAAACGCATTTAGTGGGAATGCGTCAGCACAACAAAGTAAGAATTAAAGGTTGTGCTTTCATGTGCATATGACGTCACAGAATTTTGCGTTAAGCGTGTGATCGGTGAATTTGATAATCTTCAAAACATTTCCATTTTCCAAATATTTTGCAATGAATATATGTTTAATGCATAAAATCATATATGTATGTATAAAGAGATATAATAGAAAAAATCTATAAGTTTTAGCATCACACTCTATCACGCTTGTGCTACATGTACACATGCAATGCGCAAACTTTTGATCGAAAGCATGTAATTTTTGCAGACAAATATTCGAGCAACGAAAACATCAGTGACCGGTCGCATTGTTGTTATTTTACGACTCCTAGTTTTTATACCCTGAACCCATTAAAAATGGGTAAAAAGGGTATTATGGTTTTGTGCAAAAGTATGTAACAGGCATAAGGAAGCATCTCCGACCATATAAATTATATATATTCTTGATCAGTATCAACAGTCGAGTCGATTTAGCCATGTCCGTCTGTCTGTCTGTCCGTCCGTCCGTCCGTCCGTCCGTCCGTCCGTCCGTCTGTCTGTATGAACACGCGGATATCAGAGAGTACAAGAGCTAGAGACTTCATATTTGGAATATAAGTTCTCGTAATCCCGGGACAGATCAAGTTTATTAAAATTTATCGATAACTCGTCCCGTTCAAAAGTTATCGATAAATTTCGATTTCAGACCAGCGTTTTTGGGCTATAACTTACAAGTTATAAGAGCTAGAGGCCCCTAATATGGCATGTATAATCTCGAATAGCATACACATGTAACAAATTTCTCACTTTTTGGATACCACCCCCCAATCCCCCCAAAAATTCAAAAAACTCATTTTTGAAGGTATGACCTTGCAATTTGGTTTGGTTACACATTTTATAGCCAATGTTATGTCCTACAAATTTTAGAAAGATCGGACAATAAACACAGAAGTTATTTAAGGTTTTATTTTCCATTGTGTGGGGCTCAGTGAAAAAGCAAGATAACTGCTTAAACCGTTTTCACAGCTTGCAGTAATGTGTGGTGTGTTTGTATGTATGCACACTATTAGGCAAGTATGAATGGATGTCAGAACTGGGTTCAGGGTATCTCCTAGTCGGGCAGTCCCGACTAGAGCACTCTACTTGTTCTACTCTGATACCGCTCTAAAAATAATTGGAAATAGTTACATATCCCACAGTTTTAGAGCTAAAGTCACCATACAGACAGGCAGACGGACATGGCTAGAACGACTCGGCTGTTGATACTTTTTTACATGTGTATGCTATTCGAGATTATACATGCCAAATTTGGGGCCACTATCTTTAATAACTTGTAAGTTATAGCCCAAAAACGTTAGTCTGAAAACGAAATGTATCGGTAACTTTTGAACGGGACGAGTTATCGATCAAATGAAATAAACTTGATCTGTCCCGGGACTACGATAACTTATATTTCAAATAGTCTCTTATAGTCTCTGATATCCGCGTGTTCCATACAGACAGACAGACGGACATGGCAAAATCGACTGGGCTGTTGATACTGATCAAGAATATATATACTTTATATAGTCGGAGATGCTTCCTTATGCGTTACATACTTTTGCACAAAACCATAATACCCTTTTTACCCATTTTTAATGGGTTCAGTGTGTAACAAGTAAGAGTGCTCTAGTCGGGAGTGCCCGACTACGAGATACCCTGAACCCAGTCCTTACAATCATTCATACTAATATAAACACACACATGCTGCAGTACAAGCAGTGCAAGCGGTTTAAGCAGTTAGCTTGCTTTTTCGCTGAGCCCCACACAATGGAAAGTTAAATCTTAAATAACTTGTTTTTATTCTCCGATCTTATTGAAATTTTTGGGGCAAACAATTGTCAACAATATGTGTGACCAAACCAAATTGCAAGGTCGTACCCTCAAAAATGCGTTTTTGGATATTTTGGGGGGCTTGGGGGTGGTATCCAAAAAGTGAAATATTTGTTACATGTGTATGCTATTTGAGATTATACATGCCAAATTTGGGGCCTCTAGCTCTTATAACTTTGAAGTTATGTCCCAAAAACTCTAGTCTCACATCGAAATTTATCGATAACTTTTGAATGCGACGAGTTATCGAACAAATGAAATAAACTTGATCTGTCCCGGGATTAGGAGAACTTATGTTCCAAATATGAAGTTTCTAGCTCTTGTAGTCTCTGATATCCGCGTGTTCATACAGACGGACGGACAGACGGGCAGACAGACAGACGGACATGGCTAAATCGACTCGGCTGTTGATACTGATCAAGAATATATATACTTTATATAGTCGGAGATGCTTCCTTATGCCTGTTACATACTTTTGCACAAAACTATAATACCCTTTTTACCCATTTTTAATGGGTATAAAAACGGGAACAAATTTTTTAATAAATGGCAAAAAAATATTCTATCATAAATACCTGCGGCTTTGATGGCTTTACGCAACTGATGCTAAAAACAAGTAAGAGTGCTCTAGTCGGGAGTGCCCGACTAGGAGATACCCTGAACCAAGTCCGTACAATCATTCATACTAATCTAAGCATACACATGCTGCAGTTCAAGCAGTACAAGCAGTGCAAGCGGTTTAAGCAGTTAGCTTGCTTTTCACCGAGCCCCACATAATGGAAAGTAATATCTTAAATAACTTCTGTGTTTATTGTCCGATCTTTCTGAAATTTTTAGGACATAACATTGGCTATAAGATGTGTGACCAAACCAAATTGCAAGGTCGTACCTTCAAAACTACGTTTTTTCAAATTCGGGGGAAATTGGGGGGTGTTATCCAAAAAGTGAAAAATTTTTACATGTGTATGCTATTTGAGATTATACATGCCAAATTAGGGGCCTCTGGCTCTAATAACTTGAAAGTTATAGCCCAAAAACGATAGTCTGAAATAGAAATTTATCGATAACTTTTGAATGGTTCGAGTTATCGATAAAACTAAATAAACTTGATCTGTCCCGGCACTACGAGAACTTATATTCCAAATATGAAGTCTCTAGCTCTTGTAGTCTCTGATATCCGCGTGTTCATACAGACGGAAGGACAGACGGACAGGCGGTCAGACAGACGGACATGGCTAGATCGACTCGGCTGTTGATACTGATCAAGAATATATATACTTTATATGGTCGGAGATGCTTCCTTATGCCTGTTACATACTTTTGCACAAAACTATAATACCCTTTTTACCCATTTTTAATGGGTTCAGGGTATAAAAAAACCATGCGATAAAACGAATTTTTACAGCATAATAAAGTGCTGCAGTTGGCAAAGTGAAAATTGCCGAAAGGTTCGAAAAGAGTATAAAATCTTCGGCACGCCGAAGATAATCCTTTCCCACTTGTTATACCCGGACAATAAACACAGAAGTTATTTAAGATTTAACTTTCCATTGTGTGGGGCTCAGCGAAAGAGCAAGCTAACTGCTTAAACCGCTGGCACTGCTTGCTACTGCTTGTACTGCAGCATGTGTGAGTTGAGTAGTACGAATGATTGTAAGGACTGGGTTCGGGTATCTCGTAGTCGGGCACTCCCGACTAGAGCACTCTTACTTGTTTTAAATGATATTGCAAAAGTGCGCGCTCAAACACACTTTTATTCGCTTGACCAAACGCAAGTGCATCACGTAGAACGCAATGGGCGACAGCGAATACAATTGATTAACAAATGAACAGCAAACACTGTCATTCGAAAATGCAATCAATGAAATATTTAAGATTATGATGCCAGAAACCAGCAATAGGGATGATCTAAATCGGGAAAAAATTTTATAATTATATATCAAATTTAAATTTTTCTGAAAAAAAAAATTATATATATATATACATATATATAAATAATATATAATATTAATATTATATTAAATTAATATTAATATTAAAATAATATTATTATGTAAATATAAGTAAATATGAAAG
Source organism: Drosophila flavopinicola (assembly GCA_035042425.1). NCBI lineage: Eukaryota > Metazoa > Arthropoda > Insecta > Diptera > Drosophilidae > Drosophila > Drosophila flavopinicola. Next base: position 57,628 of record JAWNLL010000500.1, on the reverse strand, counting down.
GAAAATTCGCCAAGTATCATAAAAACTGGATGAATGTGAAACGAATAGCGATCAAAAGATAAAGCCACAAGTATATACAACCACACAGCAGTGCCCAGACTGCAAATTGATGATGCGATATTCCCAAACACCAAATGCAGCAAATGAACTCCAATCTGAAAGCCGCGTCGATCAAAAACCTAAACGGAGGCGATAGTCAATACTTGAAAACGCGAGGGCCGAAACACGAAACACGACAGCCGAAAACCGCACGCGATTCCTAATAAGCACGAACACGAACAAACGAACAGCAAACACATTCACACAATAAAGAAAATTCGAAAATCATTTACAGTGGATCGCAGCTTATTTCGTGCAGCTAAGAGCTCAAATTTCAAATCGTTACTGCGGCTAAAGTATCAAAGATATTAACAAAAATTAAATGCAGTATTTTAAAGAAAAGTATCAACATTTATAATTAAGAAAAACAATTTTAGTAACTATTAAAACAAAATAATAAAATAACAAAAACATAAAAAATGGGCTTTTTTCATGCCGCAGCTTATTTCGTGCAGCCCATGTTGATTAATATATTGTTCTTAATTATAATATTTAGTATTTAATATGGCCTCCTTTGTTCTTAACCACTCCTTTCAAACGTGTTTCCATCGAAGAAACTAACTTTTTAGTGGTTTCCGGAGGAATTTTTTGGCCATTCCTCCAACAAGGCGCGTTTTAGGTCATTTTTATTGGAAATCTTTCGCTGCCGAATGGCAGTGTCCAATATTGCCCACAAATTTTCGATCACATTTAAGTCAGGTGACTGTGCTGGAGTTTTAATTACGTGGGGGCAATTCCAGATGAGCCAGGCCTTCACAATGGCTGCTGTGTGCTTGGGGTCGTTATCTTGGTAGTAACGAAATCTCTCGCGTATGCCTAGTTTTTCCGCGATTTGCATCAAATTTTCTTGTAATATGGATAAGTTCATCCGTGCATCCATTATGCCATCAATAAAAACTAAATTTCCCACTCCTGAAGCCGCCATACAGGCCCAAACCATAACATGACCACCGCCATGCTTCACCGTAGGTCGCAGGTGCTTAGTTTCCAGCTCTGTATTTGGTCGCCGCCAAACATACTGTCTCCCATCCGATCCAAATATGTTAAATTTTGACTCGTCTGTGAAATAACTTCATTCCAATAGGAAATCGGACGAGGTAGTAGCTCTTTTGCAAACTTGAAGCGTTCTGCAATATTTTTGGCGCTGATGAATGGCTTCTTTCGTGATGTTCGACCATAAAAGTTGTTCTCGTGCAATACACGGCGGACTGTATCAGCACTACACTTCTTGCCCATTTCATGCTCCACCTCTATAGCCAATTTTGGAGCCGATAGCTTCGGATTTTCCTTAACTTTCCGGACAATCCGGCGCTCCTCGTGGGCATTGAAAATTTTATTAGGTGCATTTCGACCCTTATCTGCCACCCGATTCTCTCGAACAAACCGTTGAATGATGTATTGAACCGTGCTGGGGCTTAAGCATACCATTTCTGCAATTACACGCTGACTTTTTCCATTTTTAAAGTGTTGGAGAACTAATTCTCGTTACTCAATCGTTGTACGTGGTACCATTTCAGTTATTCCCCTATATTTTTATGTTTCAGAGTGACAAAGCCCAAAAACTTATTAAATATATGTAAGTTAGAAATTAAAATACCAAAATGGAAGAATTGGCTACGATTTGAAAGTTGGAAATAACTAATTTTCGAATTTTAAGTAACTGCACGAAATAAGCTGCGGCATGAAAAAAGCCCATTTTTTATGTTTTTGTTATTTTATTATTTTGTTTTAATAGTTATTAAAATTGTTTTTGTTAAATATAAATGTTGATACTTTTCTTTAAAATACTGCATTTAATTTTTGTTAATATCTTTGATACCTTAGCCGCAGTAACGATTTGAAATTTGAGCTCTTAGCTGCACGAAATAAGCTGCGAGCCACTGTAAATATTGAAGCAAAAGCCGTGGGCCAAGTTCTGGAAAACGCGGTAGATGCTACAGGCAGACTGAGCGTCTGAAAACACGGGCGCTGAAACAGCGGCTTTTAGTACATACACAACACACACCAATGATTCTTATGCGTACACAATATTACAAGCGATTCAAATGAGTCAGTCAATGCATGGAAGCACAAACACATGCCAGCAATAAACTCTTGCAAATTATTGTAAAAAAGCCTTTAGAAATGTTCCTTTGCACACACACACATTTAATCACAGAACAACTATAGTTTAATTGAAACACGTATTAAACTAACGTCGCGTGTTTTTAAGACGCCTAAATGAATTTATGATGGTCGTAATGAAAACTACGTTTGGAAAATCGTTTGAAAAACCGAGAAAACTCAGAAAACGACGCTGTAAGACATTCGCAAACGCCCGATTCAATCGTACGCAACAAACTGAAGAGCAGAAGCAATGCGTGGAAAAGTGCATGCAAGTGTGAGGAGATGGGCGCATATTTAACGCGCCAAAATCGTCTGCCCCCATAATAGGCGAGAAAGACAAAGACAAAGCATAGCGGCACTTTTGTCGCGTGCCAATGTAGTCAGTCAGTGTAGCCACAGGAATTCGGCTAATTCGGAATGTAATGCAGCTAAATTTTTAACAGTTTTAACAACAACAAAAATTAAATAGGTGAATTGTTTTCTTGTCGAAAATAATCATATTAAAATTATTTTACATTTGAAAAAAAATATTTTGAATGCATAAAAAATTTAAAGTGTATGTTTAATTAATTTTGACGCGAGCGGGAGCCAAACCAGAGAATCCACACAATGCCTCAGCTGTTATGCTGAAGCGAACCTCCATCAACTGCTTCACCGTTTTGGCAATATGCATGCATTTTATTAAAATATCCATACATATAATATTTAATAAATTATAATAGAAATAACACCAATATTACTCATAATTATTATGACTGTTATTGTTGTTATGCGCATACAAGCGCTTGTTGACATTGGCGGGGGGAGGGACCATGCCAGTTAATTTACTGTTAATAACAGATTTCAAATGCCAGGCTACAAATTGGAGGAAAGCAAACGAAACGATAATAGCCGAATGCGAGCTGCCTTCAGAAGAGAAACGAGCACACATCGCCATTGACATTGATTTTGATAGAACAGCTCATTGCTATTAACATAAAATGTTGACTTATGAAAATTCGTCTGTTATTTTTTTTTTGTAATCAAAATTTGCATTGGTGAGCGACCATTAGCTGGCAAACACAATTTTGTAACATAAACAACAAAAACCATTTAAGGGAGTTATTTTAGTATCGAAAAAACGGAAAAAATAAAAATAATGTGGAATACATGTTTGATTTGTATTGGTGCTATCGGGGATCGAACCTGAGACTGCCTGTTGTGCTTGTGCGACCATCAGTTGCACCACCGTTTTTGGCATTAGGCATGCCAAACTCATTTTTTTTAAATATGAATACAATTAATATTTAATAAATTATTGTAGAAATAAATCAATAGTACACATAATTATTATGTAGTTTTCAAAAAATAGAATTTGGAAAAAACAAATAAAGGGAAAAAAAGTATTTTTTGATTCGGGCGCGAGTGGGGCTTGAACCCTCTCCTATATGACATGCTGTCAGTTCGCATACACATGTTTCTTTTAAAATATTTAATGACGCATATGGCCAGATCAAATTGTTTTGTTATCCTAAGCATACTAGAGGTAACTTATAAGGGTCTCCGATGCGTCCTTCTATGCATTCAAAATTTCAGGTCCAAATAAATAAATTATTTTCTTTGAAAAACTGCAAGCCGAGCGCCTCCGTCAATGCATTTATTTTTTGTTCAGCTCCACGCTTGGAAAATTAATTTTTTAACAAATTCTGTGTTTATTGTCCGATCTTAATGAAATCTTTTGGGCATTTAATTAGCAATAAAATGGTTGACCAAACCAAATTGCAAGGTCGTACCTTGAAAAATGCGTTTTTTGAACTTTTGGGAGGATTGGGGGGTGGTATCCAAAAAGTGAATTATTTGTTACATGTGTATGATATTCGAGACTATACATATCAAATTTGGTGCCTTTTAGCAAAACCTCAAACTATGGCCAAAAAACACTAGTCTGATATCAAAATTTATCGATTACTTTCGAACGGGACGAGTTATCGATCAAATGAAATAAACTTGATCTGTCCCGGGACTACGAGAACTTATATTCCAAATATGAAGTCTACCCATTTTTAATGGGTACAGGGTATAAAAATTGGAAAACGTTTAACGTTTAATAAATTATTCAAAGGGACAGCACATTGGTCGGAAAAGGCATTTGATTTTTGATATAGCCCCGCCCCTCGCGGCTGTGACGGCTGCTGCTGCTGATGCCATTACTGTTTTAGCAGTTTGGGCTGCTGCAGTTGCTCCTCATCCGGGGAAGACTGCGACGGCGATAGACGGGTTCGACAGTGAAGATGGAGATGGTGCTGCTACCTCCTGCAGCATAGATGATGGTGGTGGTGACGATAACTGCTGTCGCCATGGCTGACGCTGCTGTTGTAGTGGCAATTGTTGCTATGGCTGCGACTGTCGAGTCAATCTAGCCATGTCCGTCTGTCTGATATTAGCTTGCTCATACAGACAAACAGAAAGACTTCATATTAGAGACTTCTCGTTTTTCATGGTCAAATGAAGCTTATTTAATTTTATCGATATTTCCCTTCCCTGGCTATGCCACTGGGTGCCATCCGATCGAATTTAACAAATATTCCACATTCAGCCAATATTCAAATAAAGGCATCATTACGCCAAGATAGTTTCAAACTGATTAATTGGTTTGCCAACAGACTGGAACATATGCACTTAATGTAGTCGCAGATGTGGCGTTAAATACATTCCGAATTTCATGACAGTATTATAATACAAATTATTAGTATAAATCTTGTTAATTTTTGTTCAAACATTTTGAAAACTAATCATTTTCTATGCAAACTTCAAAATTTATTGTATTGTGTTCTTATATATTTTTCTTTTCTTTTTTTTGTCGAACCCACTTTTCTCTAACTATGAGCCAGCGTTTGAATACCATAGCAGAATATGCAACCCAGAAGACGTTACCAAAAGATTCAAATAGCCCACTGACTCGGCTTTTTGAAATGGTATTAATCAAGCGTGAGTGCTATATTAACGATTTGTGGGAAATAGTGGGTCACGAGACAGTATCCACTCGTGCTGATATTCGCAATGAACTGCAGCGTGCTGTTGACTGGCTTCTTAAGCGACTGGTGGCCTTAGATGTAGTGGCCTTCAGTGAACACATGGGTATGCAAGTTTTACCAGACTCTTTCAAGATTATACGCATGCCCAAAGTTATTATTGGAGTTCTTAAGCATAGTTCTAAGAAGCCAACTATTCTTGTTTATGGTAATCTTGATGTGGAGGAGGCATTGTTGGAGGACGGTTGGGTTACTGATCCGTTTGTCATGGCTGAGTTAGGAAATTATTTATATGGACGGGGTGTGGCCCTCGATAAAGGACCGCTCATTTGCTGGCTAAATGCTATACAAGCATATCGTGATGCTGGCTTACGACTTCCTGTAAATATAGTGTTCCTTATTGAAAGCATGGCCCACAGTGGTAGTCTAGGCCTACAAGATGTACTTCAGCAGCGTATTAGTTTTTTTCGCGAGGTATCTTGTGTTGTTATAGCTACTAGACGCTGGCAAAGCAACATTACACCGTGCATTATATATGGCTCAAGAGGATTAGTATACTATCATCTGGAAGTTGAATGTGCTAATCGGCCCTTGAATAGCTGCGAGCACAGTGGCACCTTGTACGAGGCACTTCCAGATCTATTTTTTTTGCTTAGTTCACTGGTAGATTGTCAAATGCATATATTTTTTGAAGATAAATTGGAAACATTCCAAATAGATAGAAATGTGTTTCGCTTCACAGAGTTTAATTATCACGAGTTTGGCCAAAGCATTGATGTTCAAGACCTTCCAAATCAAGGTCAAAAGCAAGCCGCATTGTCTCAAAACTGGGCCATGCCGCACTTATCTATACATGGAATCGAAGGTGCAAATGCTGACAGCGAATTACGCTTTATAATTCCACATAAGGTGACCGGCAAATTTTCAATATCTATGGCTCCCAATCAAACAGCTGATCAGATAACCCACGCATTACAACAGCATCTTGGCAATGTTTGGGTACGACGAGGATCACCCAATAAGATGAACTTATGTGAGAAATTAGTTATACCCTCCTGGAACGGTCGCTGTGATACGCCTGAGTATGAAGCCGCACATCGGGCCATAACTTATACTTACCAAATTAATCCCAACTTTATTCGCGATGGTGGTTCTCTGTTGGCTCCTTCCCTGTTTCAACAGTATTTGCATAAGAATGTATTGGTTCTGCCGATCGCAAAGAACGATTCCGGCGGTTCTCCAGTCAACGAGCGAATAAGCGTTCAGAACTATATTATGGGTAGCCAGTTAATGACCGCTTTTATATGGCAATATGCAGAACGTAGCAAAGAAGCCAATGCCTAATACTTGTTTGTAAGTTCAAATTTATACCAAAAGTTCACAGATCAAACTTTGTTATATGCTGTTGTTGATTATTAAAAATATATTCTGAGTCTGATTATACAAATCTTATGGACATGTAAATGTATGTAAAAACAAATGGAGAAGGATTATCTTCGGCGTGCCGAAGATTAAATACTCTTTTCGAACCTTTAAGCAATTTTCACTATTTTTCCGTGACTGCTTATTTAATTCGCAGATATTAATGTCGCATACATATACCCCTACATATAAAATAAAATATATAAAGGTATTCATGTAAACAGGGACGTTTCACTATCCGCAGCTCGTGGACGCGTCCCTTAGCATTCATAAGTGCTACCGAATTGAACAATATACAAGTTTCAGTTTTTCCAAAAAGTCAAAACTACATTGCATATGTATACTACAATATACATACCAAATTTTGTGCCTGTTGCTCTTATACCTTTCAAGGCTGCTGTCGGAAATTGAATTGTCATAAAACTTAATCTGAACATACGAGAGCTTATATTCAGAATTTGAGATCCATATTTTTTTTCGCGTGGCATTGGTTTTGCCAATGAATTTAAATTTTTCTTTTGAATTATTCTATTAAAGCTACTTTATGTATGAAAAAAAAATTAGAAACAATTTAGGAAATTGAAAATAAATGAATTTGATTACAGCTATTAAATATTTGAAAAGAAGAATAAGAAACAAGTAAGAGTGCTCTAGTCGGGAGTGCCCGACTACGAGATACCCTGAACCCAGTCCTTACAATCATTCGTACTGCTCTAAGCACACACATGCTGCAGTACAATCAGTACAAGCAGTGCAAGCGGTTTAAGCAGTTAGCTTGCTTTTCGCTGAGCCCCACACAATGGAAAGTTAAATCTTAAATAACTTCTGTGTTTATTGTCCGATCTTAATGAAATTTTTGGGGCAAGCAATTGTCGATAATATGTGTGACCAAACCAAATTGCAAGGTCGTACCTTCAAAAATGCGTTTTTTTAACTTTTGGGGGGTTTGGGGGGTGGTATCCAAAAACTGAAATATTTGTTACATGTGTATGCTATTCGAAATTATACATGCCAAATTAGGGGCCTCTAGCTCTTATAACTTGTAAGTTATAGCCCAAAAACGCTAGTCTGAAATCGAAATTTATCGATAACTTTTGAATGGGTCGAGTTATCGATAAAGTGAAATAAACTTGATCTGTCCCGGCACTACGAGAACTTATATTCCAAATATGAAGTCTCTAGCTCTTGTAGTCTCTGATATCCGCGTGTTCATACAGACAGACGGACGGACGGACGGACGGACGGACGGACGGACGGACGGACGGACGGACGGACGGACGGACAGACAGACAGACGGACATGGCTAGATCGACTCGGCTGTTGATACTGATCAATAATATATATACTTTATATGGTCGGAGATGCTTCCTTATGCCTGTTACATACATTTGCACAAAACCATAATACTTTTACCCATTTTTAATGGGTTCAGGGTATAAAAATGAAAATAAATGACCAGTCGCCGCTGGCACTTGAACCCTACCCAGGACCTTCGTTCGCCAGTTCGCAACTTTACCCCTTACGCCACAAGCCGTTTTGATGATCGCTGACAAAATCCCTTGAAGAGCAGACTGTCAAAAGCTTTCTTGTTTTGATTTTTACTGCTTACACCAAGCAGTTTAAAAATCGCTGACAAACTCGATTTATACTGAGCTTTTGTTTTTCGCGTGGCATTGTTTTTGTTCTAAGCCATTGAAAGCAAATGAATTTGATTACAGTTATTATATATTTGAAAAGAAGAATAAGAAAAATGAAATAAATGACCAGTCGCCGCTGGCACTTGAACCCAGGACCTTTCGCTCACCAGTTCGCAACTTTACCCCTTACGCCACAAGCCGTTTTGACGATCGCTGACAAAATTGCTTGAAGAGCCGACTGTTAAAAATTTCCTTGTTTTGTTTTCCTGCAACCTGCAACTCGCGTTTGTTTTTTCGCGTAGCATTAAAAATGTGTAAAAAGGGTATTATGGCTTTGTGCAAAAGTATGTAACAGGCATAAGGAAGCATCTCCGACCATATAAAGTATATATATTCTTGATCAGTATCAACAGTCGAGTCGATTTAGCCATGTCCGTCTGTCTGTCTGTCCGTCCGTCCGTCTGTCTGTCTGTATGAACACGCGGATATCAGAGACTACAAGAGCTAGAGACTTCATATTTGGAATATAAGTTCTCGTAATCCCGGGACAGATCAAGTTTATTTCATTTTATCGATAACTCGACCAGTTTAAATGTTATCGATAAATTTCGATTTCAGACTAGCGTTTTTGGGCCTTAACTTAAAAGTTATAAGAGCTAGAGGGGATGTATAATCTCGAATAGCATACACATGTAACAAATATTTCACTTTTTGGATACCACCTCCCAATCCCCCCAAAAGTTAAAAAAACTCATTTTTGAAGGTACGACCTTACAATTTGGTTATGTTATGTCCCACAAATTTTAGAAAGATCGGACAATAAACACAGAAGTTATTTAAGATTTTACTTTCCATTGTGTGGGGCTCAGTGAAAAAGCAAGCTAACTGCTTAAACCGCTTGCACTGCTTGCAGTATGTGTGTGTTTGTATGTATGCACACTATTAGGCAAGTATGAATGGATGTCAGAACTGGGTTCAGGGTATCTCCTAGTCGGGCACTCCCGACTAGAGCACTCTTACTTGTTTTGTTCTAAGCCATTGGAAGCAAATTAATTTGATTACAGTTATATATTTGAAAGGAAGAAAAAGAAAAAGTATTAAATTAACAATCAGTCGCCGCCAAGGCTCGAACTTGCGAAACTGGCGTTCGTTAGCGCGGCTCTTTGCGTCTTACGCCACAAACCGTTTTGATGATCGATGACAAAATACCTTGAAGAGCAGACTATCAAAAGCTTTCTTGCGCTTGACTTTGTTTGCTCATATGCACCTGTTTTTTCAAAATATTTAATGACGCATATCTTCGCTGTTTATGATCAATCGGTTTGCGATTTTACCCATTGATGAGTTATAAGGATGTTCAAGTGTACAAGGAAATTTAAGGCAATTGCTTTGAAAACATCGGATTTATGGCCAAAACCGACTTTGAGGTGTATGGCAGCTATAAGATATAGTGGTCCGATCCGGCCGGCTCCGACCAATGTGCTGTCCCCTTGAATAATAAGTGTCTGTGCAAAGTTGCATCGCGATAGCTCAAAAACTGAGGGACTAGTTTGCATACATACAGACAGACAGACGGACATGGCTAGATCAATTTGTTTTGTTTTTCTAAGCATACTGGCAGTAACTTTTGGGGGTCTCAGACGCTTCCTTCTATGCGTTACAAACTTCAGGACAAACTTAATATACTATTTTCTTCGAAAAATTGGTCAGTGCCGTCCGGATCGGATCACTATATCTTATAGCTGACATACAACTGGCAATGAACTAGAACAAACCAAAAAAATGTTACGCGACAAAACTATTTTGTACAGCATATGAAATTTCAGTGGTGCAGTTGGCAGAGTGAAAATCGCCTATGGGATCGAAAAGAGTATAAAATTTTCGGCATGCCGCAGATAATCCTTCCCCACTTGTTTTATGTTGCCTTAGTATATTGCTTAAATTATGTTATCGTTAAAACTATTTTTATTGGAGCTACGTTTATAAATGTGCTAGATTGCGGTCACTAAAAAATAATTTTTCACTGCTAATAAATTGTATAAACAAAAAATAAAACCAATATCGAAACGCGCATACAATAAGCGAATTATCTCATTGGTTTGAGACTGCATAGTTAGCTTATACATAGCTTTTAACTAAAAATAATATAATCAATTAATTCTACTTGACTAGTTTGCTTAAGACTTTGGGTAAGATCTTAATAAGTATAAATGAGTGCAAGGCATTGCGTGTGAATTCATAGGCCAAAAACAGAAAACGTCCGTTTTGCTTTGGTGTGTAATGGCGCACCATATAGTTAAGAAGCTCCAAAATTGAAATACCAACAAAGCGATGCGGAATTATAGAGTTGCTTGACCTTCGGTGTAAGGAAAAAAATGGGACTTTAATTGAAAAGCATCGAACTCAAAAAAGTAAAATGCATACAGTTCCTTCAAAGGTGATGAAAGCGCCACGCCCATAAGATTGCCTAGATCTCGCGACAGCACAAAGATGGGACTTGCTTCATGTCGCATATAGGTAGGTTCTGGACACCATTTAAAAGCCTGTTCGTTAAAAGAAGAACCTAAGCTAATAGTTCAAGCGGAATGTTTTCAGTCGACTCACCTGACGCACAGACCAATGCGGATCGATACCCAGCTGCAGCTTGAATAAGTAAACTGCTACGGCCAGACAGCCAAGCATAAATACCACCAAAACCGCACCACTGCGCCGCTGGGTATACAAGTGGCTGTGGTCGCTCGCCACAATGCTGACCGCAATATAGCTGGCCAATACGCATTGATGAAGGTACTCCGTGGCCAAAAAGAGGCGACTTAGCCATATGCACAGCGTACAGCATCCAATTAGGCCATAAGCAATTATCCGGCAGGCAATGGTGCGTCCTGAAATCGAATAATGTACGCTGATAATCATTAGCAGAGCCGTCAGGTTCATGGAATGGGCACACGGCATTCCGCCACTGGTCTCACAGCTCAGATCGTGACTTTGTAAAGCCACGTTGAATGGTCTCATGACATTTTCCTTAGCATAGAGTTCGCGTAGATGCCAGAGTGGTCGCCCCTCGGGATATATCCTGTGAATCAAATGATATCAAATCGTTGTCAATATATACTACAGTTGGCAGACCTACCATTTTTCAAAGGAGCTCACTGCGCTGACTAGACTCATGGCACAAACTAGATGTGTGAGCAAATATTGACTATAGACGCCCATCAGAGGTATCAGGACATTAAAAAGATTGCCTGACTCCAGATGGACGCTGACGAAGCGAAAGAGCGGCTCCGCCACGCTTAGTCTGCAAAGGTTTGTCACAAGCTTAACCACAAACTGTCTTAATTGTGAAGGTCTTCAACTCACCGGTCCTGCACCCATTCATTAATGAGCAGTTCTGCGTTGAGGAAATTATTATAATAATCCGCTAATAGGAGAAGCATCTCCAAGCTAAATTTACAACAATTTATTGTTTAATCTCAATTGTTTTAATGTTTTGTGTTGTCGCTTGTCAGTATATGTTATGTTTCAGGAGACATAAACAGCTGTTGTTCACGCATGCGCTTTACTTCGATAAAATATGGGTCAGAATATTACGCACAGCTTGTTTGACACTGGTTGAACTCAAATGCACTGCTTCGCGCATAAAATTAACTGCTTGACTAAAAATATCATTGCTGTAACTGCCAAATATAAACACATTTCGAATAAAATCGAGCGACAGCTGTTTGTGCAAAATATATAAATTTGTTAACAATTTTGCTTGCCTGTTACACGAATCACATTATCAATGATAAATAATACAACCAAATATTTGTAGACATTTTATGGCACTCGATTTGGTTTATCTGCCATATTGTCGTCATTGGTAAAAAGTGTCCCTGTACACCTGTTTATTTCAAAATTGTTTATCATGCATATCTTCGCTATTTATGCTCTGGAATTATAACAATAAATGAGTATTAAGGATATTCAAGTTTTGAAGGTGATAGCTCCAAAAAAAAAATAGAAAATATGAACAATTCCGACTTACAGTGAAGGGACAAATGTGTGCAGCATCTTTAAATAATGAATATAGATATAAAATGGCTCATCAATATACATAGCTTAAAATACTTGAAAACGATTTTGAATTGTCTGGTCTGGCAGCTATATGAGATAGTGGTCCGAGGTAACTTTTTGGGGCATCCGACGCATCCTTCTATGCACTACACACTTCAATACAAAATTAATATGCTATTTTCTTCGAAAAGGTTTTAAAAATGTCTATAAATTAGAAATACATCACTTTTAAATAGGATTATTTGGATCTGCTGAAAATGTTTCGTTTAAGGATACAATAACGTTTAAAATCTGGCTTTTTTTAAGTAACAGTAAATTTGTATGCCGAATTCTCAGTTGAATTTTAAATAATGAATATTCCTGTTGAAAACTGATATAGAGTTGGCTGTTATGTTATTTTCTACTGCCCTTTTAAACAAGTAAGAGTGCTCTAGTCGGGAGTCCCGACTAGGAGATACCCTGAACACAGTCCATGCATTCATTTATACTAACATGTCAGTATACATACATACAAACACACACGTGCTGCAAGCAGTGCAAACAGTTAGCTTGATTTTGCACTGAGCCCCATGGAAAGTTTAATCTTAAACAACTGCTGTTTTTATTGTCCAATATAATTGAAATGTGTGACCAAACCAAATTGGAAGGTCGTACTTAAAAGTGAGAGCGCTCTAGTCGTTAGTATAAATTTATTTATATTTTTTTATTTAAAGCTTTTATCTTATTAATTATTAAAGTATAAGCTTTATGTCTTACATTAATAGGTTACATATTCGATTATCATTATATAATATTTATTTACATATGTATATATTTAATATTTCTTCAATGTACACTATCCTGAATACTATGAGAAATACCACTGTGATAACTATAAACTGTTTCAAAGGTCATTACGCTAATGCCATCGCCAACAATATTTGAAAACGCCCAATCAATGTGGTAGTCACCCTTGGTAGTGGGTGTTTTCAAATCCAACAAAAGCCTAAATACTTTTTCGACTAGCTCACTATGCAGACTCCTACTACGCCTATTTAATTTTTTTAAACACAAATTAAAATCGAATATAATACTCTCACCCCTTAAAAATTGCTGAAATAGATCCTCAAATTCTTTCTTAAACATAGATAGCAAATAGCTGGGACTTCTATAAATAACTAAAAAACTTTTAGAATTATACCGAAAACGGCAGATCCAGATGTTTTTCTACCGCTGAAACAATGCGAAACATTGTTAAAAAGTTCATTCCTAATGTAAATGATGATGCACCTCTTAGATCGAACTGCGTCGGGAATTACCTTACAATCTAGACGTATCGCAATGGTTAAACTCAGGAATATCAACATTTTCGTTTGCGTATGAAGACGCTTCAACGAAACATAGAATAGACGACTGAAACATAAGCTTATCTGCACAAATGTCTTCAATGTGACAGTGAATTCTTTGTGTGTTGTGGAAGAAAACGTCTAGGGCGGAACTGTTAACTAAATGATCATATTGAGTTCGAAGTAGTTTCTCAATCCGCAATTTCTGAATTTGGCTTCGAACCTTATCATAATTTTTGGAAGGCCTAGGGGGAACAAAATCTCCAATGATAAATAAACCTAAAGCAGTTGTTGCTCGACTACAAGCTACGTATATTGCAGCACGCTGCATGCGAGGGCAAGTGTGGACCACTGACTTCTGCAGGTATAATTAGAAATCGCCTATGATCAATGGTAACTTGCTTATTTTTCCGATATTGGAAGCTTTTTACTACTTTTTGAATTGGGGTCCAAGAAGCTTTTGCACAATTTGTGCACTTCGAGCAAGTACTCCTACGATTTCCTCTGAAAATTTCATCCATAAGGTACTTGGAGTGCTGGATGTATCGAAATCAATTTGCATTAGTATGCCTGTTGCGCCATTTACTATCCCATCCCCAGTATCTACATTGACCGTTATCATGTATTTGGCAGTTGTTTTTAAAAGAAGGGACATACACAATCCCTGTGTTTCGAACGTTTTGAAGCTACTAACGGCATCTAAAATTCTTTGCTTATTCGCCGCATTTAAATGTGTAGCTTTGATAAGATCATTGGCGGTAGAAAAATATTGATCAGTCGGAACTGAATTCATCGGGGATGCATCATCGGGGATGTCCGATGGTTAACAAATGCGGGATCGGACAAGAGAAATTTCTTCGGCTGTCATATTGCCAGATGCCATGTTATTTAAGGCAGAAGCGAATAATTGGTCTGTCGCATAATTTCTGTGAGCTCAAAATACTTAAAAAGGTCCCACAGTAAAGAACAAAAAAATTGCACTATAGGGATCATTTGAGTTGGATTCAAATATCCAACGATCGCCTACTGGTAGTAACTGTCGTAGATCCCCGAACACTATAACAGAAATACCACCAAATAGAGAAGTATTTTTGAAGATTTGCTTCAAACGGGAGTCCAAATGGGAAAACATTTGATATAACATTGATATTTCATCAATAATAATGAGTTTGAGGTCAATCAACCTTGAATGCAAAGTGTTAACTAAATCATGGCATTAGGCTCTTAAATCTGAACCGGATTGGTTTATTGGAAGTGAAAACATGGAATGCAGTGTCGAACCACTAATTCCGAAAGCAGCTTTACCTGTGGGTGCACACAATAAAATGTTATCTAAATTTGGAGCACTTCCAGGTTTGCTGTTATACATTACGGACAAAGATTGAAAGATTGCTGATATAGATCGGCTCTTGCAGACACCAGCGCCACCTCCAATATACTCGTGGTAGAGGAATATGTTGTTGGCATTATGCGAAACATGGGTAAGATATATTTTCTGCCTTAAATTAAGCGATCTGACGATATTAGCTAAGCTTTCAGCTGTAATTATTGCCGGCAGCTTAATTACACGGACATCACCATCTCAACGTTTTGATCTTCATTTGCATCGACATTTAAGACATTTAACTGAGGATTTATTTCTGGCAAACCTAATACTCTATATCCTTCATCTACTACTTCCTGATTATCAATTTCATTCTCTTCCTGAATTGCACTACTGAGTGCATCCTGAAGCTCACTATCATCCAAACTATTATATTTCCTACGATTTGTCTCAATTAACTCTTGATTTTGGCCACAAAATAATTCGCAATCCCGAATTACTAATTCCAAATTCTCATCCCTCCACGAGACATATAGCATGACTAACTCTCTAAAATAATTGATCCTATCAGTATTGATATTGTATCGTCTATACCGGATTATACACGGACTTAATCTTTTCCTAATGAAACCACTATTATCGCGAAGTGCGTAAACTAATGATTGAGACCTTGGCGTTTCGATGTCATTTTCCCCATCATTAAATTGACGACCACTATGCCGTTTGCTGAAACTATAAAAAGCCGCAAAATAAGCTAAGCTCAAGCTTTCTAAAGCGTCGGGGCGCTGAACATAATGGTCGAGCAGACCTAGCTCAAATATTGCTGTTGAATCCACGGGTAGATTCTGCAGCTGGACCCTAGACTTCAGGATTCTAACCCAATGCTCTGGTAATGAAGTATTTATAAATACTTCAGCGATACTGCTTTCGGACAAATGTATACCTAAGCAGAGGAACGGCTTCCTGGGTGGATATTTCCGTACCCGAAATGAACTTGTGTCCTATGTGTTGTAAATTTTGTTTAATTGTTACATTGCCCCTACTAATCTCAGTGACCAATAATATTTAATGACTCTATGGCCACCGAAAACACCGCCTTCCTTCTTCATTAGTTTTAGAAGCTGCCTATATCGAAAGTCAAAATACCTAGCGCAAGTCACTGGATCAGCTCTGATATGACGGGCTTTATCATTGAAATTTAAATTTGATGCTTGATCCTTTGAAATGTCTATCTTATCTAAATTTTTGAAGGTAAAACTAACAGCTCCTTCCACTTTCTTCTTTTCTGCGTGCGAATACCTTTCAAAACCCTATAGCCATCATCGTGGCGAATTAAATTGTTAATATGGTCCTCATTAATTGCGTTTGCCTCGGAAATACCATGAGTGGCGCTGTGCTTACACAAGCAAATGGAGGTATTATTTCTAATATTAATAATTTCTAACTTTTTTAAGTCATGAAATAATTTATCAATTCTACAACCTCTTCTATCGAAATTTCTAAGCTCAGATCTAACTATGGTTGTAAAAATTTCTGAGCATTTCTGAGGAAGGCCAGCTCCTCTGAATCGCAATCTGCAATCAAATCTAAAGGTCGCTGACCCTCTCCAGGTACCATAACTATCCTATGTACAGCTTAGTTCTCAAGTGTAACATTTTCTAGCAAAGTCCTGGCCTTCTGGATCTATAGTTTCTTCTTCCACATTATTTTGGTCAGTTGTGCAAGTTTGACCAGATCTTTCTGTAAGCTCTGTAACTAAGTAAAAGGAAGCCAGTTTTCATTAATTACAATCTGGTGTTTCCTGTAGAGCTGTAGTGTTTACTAGAAATCTGATTGCATCAACAATTTTTGAGGGCCTAATGGATTCAGCCATGAAATCATGGCTATATTCCATTCTACGCTTGAGATGTATCTGAACTACCTCGGCTTCTCTAAAGGACCATGGGAGGGACGTAACACCTTTAGCTACGGGAATTGGTACATTGACCACTGCTCCTTTAATGGCGTTTTGACGGCCATACCCTAAAGACTTAATAATCATAAAAGGAAAGCGTGGGAATATAACTCTTTCCTCTAGATGCGTTAAGCCTTTTAAACATTCCGGAAGTTCCGGAAAATCGAATCCATTTGCTACTGAAGCCCTGGGTTTTTTGCCTAATATTATGCTTATGCTGCATGTCTTGCAAAAACTATATTTATTATTGCAGGAAGGGAAAGCTGTAGAAAGTCTGAAAATGTCCACAAATTTCACCTAAAAGTTCGTATAGCCTGACCAGCTCTATCTTCTGGAAGGGTATTCGCACGATGATCCCTATTATGCTGCGCATTACGTCTATTCTACTATCGGGATGGCTCCTATGCTGGCTGACTCTCTGTGTTGAACTTCTATTGGCGTCGAAAGCCTCCTGGCGTTCTTGTATTCGAGCACTTCGCCTTTTATTTTGCTCCTGCTCAAAGTATTCTACGGATTGGATCGTTTCTTATTTGCGACCTCTGGCTCATATCTCTTGCTCTTTCTAAAAGTCTGCGTTCTAGATTCTGCCGAAGGCCTGACCGTCGTAGACTGTTTTGCGTCTGCTCATTGGCCCTGTAAAAAACGTCTGCCCGTCGAGTTGCACGGCGTGCCGTATCTTGCCCTTGTTCGTCTGCCCTGCATACAGGGTCTTGTCTGCGTCTCGATCGACGCGAAGTATTAGCTAATTGCTCCAGTTCTCTAAGTGGAGAATTTGCCCGTCGAGTTGCACGGCGTGCCGTGTCTTGTCCCTGTTCGACTATCCTAACTGTACTAATATTCCTGCGATCATGGTGACTTATTCTATCTCTACTCCTCTCAGATTGTCTAAATTCTTCGTTTTCCCTACGCTCTCTTTGAGACACTGCATTACCAATTCTTTCCTGCTCAGCATAATCAGGATTGTACATATTTAATTGATTTCTAACCCTACGCCTTTGAGATCTGTTGGAAGCTGATATTCTGTTCAACCTTGGCATAATGCTATATATGTGTTATATATATATTTCGAATAAAACTGATTAACAAATAAGCAACAAACACTGTCACACAGTAATGATCATTTAAAAATGCAATCAATGAAAATTTGTAAATTATGTTTGCCAAAAACCGACAAAAGAGGCGAAGAATCGGGAGAAATTCTAGTAATTAAATATAAATAAACATTAAATTTTTCTGGAAAAAAATTAATTAATTAATAATACAAATATGTTAAGAACCTGGATGAATGTGAACGAATGGCGATAAAAAGGTAGAGCCACAAGCACATTCAAAAGTCGCGTAGAGCAAAGCCTACACGGAGTCGAAAGCCAATACTGGAAGACCCGTGTGCCGAATGTGCCAAAACGCAACAGCCAAAAACCGCACGAGATATATATATATATTTTTATATTTTATATAATAATAATATATAAATATTTTATTATATTAATATTAATATTTTAATAAATATACGTAAGAATTCAATTTTACTGAAAAAGAAATAAATCTTTTTATGTAAATACGAAAAGAAAATTCGCTAAAGCAAATATCATAAAAACCTGGATGATCGTGAAACGAATAGCGATCAAAAGATAAAGCCACAAGTATATACAACCACACAGCAGTGCGCAAACCGCAAATTGATGATGGCGATATTCCCCAAACGCAAATGCAGCAAATGAACTCCAATCTGAAAGCCGCGTCGATCAAAAACCTTCACGGAGGCGATAGTCAATACTTGAAAACGCGAGGGCCGAAACACGAAACACGACAGCCGAAAACCGCACGCGATTCCTAATAAGCACGAACACGAACAAACGAACAGCAAACACATTCACACAATAAAGAAAATTTGAAAATCATTTAAATATTGAAAATTGCGGATGTCAGAAACTGGCAAAAGCCGTGGGCCAAGTTCTGGAAAACGCGGTAGATGCTACAAGCAGACTGAGCGTCTGAAAACACGGGCGCTGAAACAGCGGCTTTTAGTACATACACAACACACACCAATGATTCTTATGCGTACACAAATAATACAAGCGATTCAAATGAGTCAGTCAATGCATGGAAGCACAAACACATGCCAGCGATAAACTCTTGCAAATTATTGTAAACAAGTAAGAGTGCTCTAGTCGGGACTGCCCGACTAGGAGATACCCTGAACCCAGTTCTGACATCCATTCATACTTGCCTAATAGTGTGTATACAAACAAACACACCACACATTACTGCAAGCTGTGAAAACGGTTTAAGCAGTTATCTTGCTTTTTCACTGAGCCCCACACAATGGAAAGTTAAATCTTAAATAACTTCTGTGTTTATTGTCCGATCTTTTTGAAATTTGTAAGACATAACATTGGCTATAAAATGTGTGACCAAACCAAATTGCAAGGTCATACCTTCAAAAATGAGTTTTTTGAATTTTTGGGGGGATTGGGGGGTGGTATCCAAAAAGTGAAAAATTTGTTACATGTGTATGCTATTCGGGATTATACATGCCAAATTAGGGGCCTCTAGCTCTTATAACTTGTAAGTTATAGCCCAAAAACGCTGGTCTGAAATCGAAATTTATCGATAACTTTTGAATGGGTGGAGTTATCGATAAAATGAAATAAACTTGATCTGTCCCGGGATTAGGAGAACTTATATTCCAAATATTAAGTCTCTAGCTCTAATAGTCTCTGAGATCCGCGTGTTCACTCAGACAGGCGGACATGGCTAGATCGACTCGGCTGTTGATACTGATCAAGAATATATATACTTTATATGGTCGGAGATGCTTCCTTATGCCTGTTACATACTTTTGCACAACTTCATTATACCCTTTTTAACCCATTTTTAATGGGTTCAAGGTATAAAAAGAAAAGTAAACTAATACTATTATAACGTAGCAGATATATCTATTTTCAATGTTTACATATGTATAATTGTTTGTGTATGTCAGGAAAAATCAAATTTTAAGGGATGACTCTGGTGGGCAAATCCTTGGGTGATATTTTTCATGCATTGCGGCGAATTAACCGCTTTGCCAGTGCGTTAGTCTGTGTCGAAAGTAGCTCTGCATATTTTGTAGTTGTTAGCTGTATTATATCGCCTACTTTAGGGACTCTTAAATCTTTTTCGATGTACCATGAAGCTTTGTAGATTTTCCTAATGAATTTGCTCTGGATCACCCGAATCTTGTTGATGTTTCATTTTGTGTTGATTCCATGTACCTGCAGGCAATATTTTCAGATTGGACTTAGGACGCATTTATAAATAGCTACCTTATTTGAAAGCGAAATCTTATTGTTGGGACATAGGAGCCACGACATTTTTTCTGCTTTGCTACAGACTGTTTGCTGTACCATGGTTGTATGTCTATTAAATGTCAGCCTTTTGTCCACGACAACACCAAGGAATTTGTAAACACGGTTTTGTTGGAGATATGCGCCTAGCATTGGTATGCCTGGACAAGTACCTTTTCTTTTGGTAAACGTTACGCTTGCACATTTACTGCATACTCTTTTTGGTCCATGGCTTCCAGGGCAAAGTTGACCACACGGTGGAGCTGCTCAGAGGTTCCAGGACGTTTATGAAAGCCAAACTGCCATTTTGGGATCGCCTGTGCCACAAGATAATTTTTTCAAACATTTTTGCCAATGTAGGGAGAAGACTGATTGAAATTGGAATTTCGGGATTGCCTTTTTGACCGCCCTGGTGTCAAGAATTCTTCTAAGGATACACCTCTCCAATATTTTGCCATATGTTAACAGAAGACATATCGGGCGGCTTGATGATGTTGGCCTTCTTTCAGGCGCTTAGGAAGTGCCCGAGTCGAAGAGCAGAGTTGAATATCAGCAGGAATAGCACAGCTCTTGATGGAGCGATTATCAAACTGGTCCTCGCCTGGAGTCGTGCCATTGCGAAGTCCTTTGATCACATTTTCCACTTCAATAAGGTTGATTGGGGCTACAGGAAGGGCCATATGCAGAGGCGCTTCTAGAGATTCAGCCACTAGCTGTACGAACGGCTGAAATATTTCCTCAAAATTTTTCGCAAACGCTTCGGTTCTGTCCTGGAGCATCTTACCCAAGAATCATCAGGGTTTCGAACTGAAAACTCTGTAGCAACTTGTCTCTTGAATCTCCTCGTGAGCTTCCAGAGCGCGAATCTCGAGCTTTTATCGGGAGTATCTTTTTGCAGAATGGCTTCTCGTTTGACTATGTCTAGTACATTTCCCACCCTGTTACAGATCCTGCGGTACAGCTTGTCGATCGCTTGGTCATTGGTCCTGCTGCAGCGCACTTTGGGCTGCTTCTTTGGCCTTTTTAATAAAAGTTTTAACGGCTTTATCGCCCTCCTCCGCCGTGTTTAACTCTGTATTAAGCTTAAAACCATTGTTCAGCTCCTATTGGAAAAGTCTAATATTGGAACCAGGCGGAACAAGCCTCGTCATAGCAGTGATGCTGCTCCAGGGTAACTCCCTGTAGCTGGATTGGAGAGGTGAAACATATGTTTATTGTTTTCTGCGGGTTAACCTTCAAATTCCACCGTTTGCACTAAGCTGCAAGAGTATCAAGATACCCCTGTGGTCCATTCTTCCATGCTTCTACGCGACTTTTGAAATTATGAATGACTGCGATGTCATCTGCGTATGTCGCTATAATAGCCCTAGAGGGAGCTTCCATATGTTGAGACAAGGAATAGAGCAGTGGACTCAGAACACTGCCTTGCGGCACTCCTGCTCTCATTGAACTCTCGACCTTCCAGATATGACCTTAAAAGGCTATAGTACGGTGCATGAAAACGATTTTTTACTTCAGACCATCGTGCCACACCTTATCGAACGCTTGCAGCATGCCAATGAAGACAGCATTGGAGAACTCTAGGTCGTCAACAGCCTGCATGATGTGCTTCACCAATCTGAGGACCTGTTCCACAGTGCCGTGTCCCTCTCGAAAGCCGAATTGGTGATCTGGCAAGATATAGGAGCGCACTTGTAGGCAAAGCCTTCAAAGTAATAGGCAGGGACATCTGCACTGGGGTCTGCAGATTCTGATGGGATCCCCTAATCTGCTCTATCGTAGCAAACTCATAAAGAGTGAAACGAGCCTCTAGATCCGAAAGCATTTTGTCTAAAGGGTTGTCGTTTAAGCGATCTGTGCATTTCCATAGAGAATAGAATGCATCGATGGTGTAGTTCATGGAAGCCAGTTTTTGCTCGAAGAAATCACTCTGAGTTCGTTTAAAAGGTTACATAGCTGTTTTGCTGCTCGGTTCCACTAAATTGGGTCCCAAGGATCTTAAACTCGAATTGCTCTTCCTTGGAGGCACCTCTTTGTTCTGATTAGCTCTTTAGCCTCCCTCGTGTGAACAATGCCATTACTAATGGGACGTGACTCATGATTAGGCGGCAGTGAGGCAGTAGCAGCTGTATATATATATTTTCAGTCAGAAAAATCAACTGCGTTCTTAATGTCTTCTCCAGAGTCCAGAGTGGCGAATTCAAGATGTTGTCTGAAAGCCATAATGTCAGTACGGTTGGTGATTAACCGAGGGCTTGGCCTAAAATTAAAACCATCTGTTTGCAAATTAACAATAAGGGCTATATGGTCAAAGTATATGTCCCAGCTTTGGCAGATAGTTGCTTGAGAATCCGGTGAGCTGATTCAGTAGTCTGCCAAACTCTGGGGTACTCCAAGGCAAGCATGGTGGAAGATACGTTGCAGCCACCGTGATTCCGCCCAAATTGGTGGATACCATTACAGTAGCCAACTGTACGTGGTTAGTCGTGATCGGTTGAAGTCGATAGTGTACTAATCCCTGCCTGACTCTTGGGCGGCTTCCAGGGTGATCTGGCGCTCTGTTTCTCTTTTTATACCCTGAACCCATTTAAAATGGGTAAAAAGGGTGTAATGGTTTTGTGCCAAAGTATGTAACAGGCATAAGGAAGCATCTCCGACCATATAAAGTATATATATTCTTGATCAGTATCTACAGCCGAGTCGATATAGCCATGTCTGTCTGTCCGTCTGTATGAACACGCAGATATCAGAGACTCTGTTGTGATGACGTGTTTTATGTTTTGACTATTATTCATTGACAAAAGATCACCCCTCCGCCTATTACTGCTAGGAAAATGTATCCATCCATCCACACCCAATGCACACACCCTATACTCTACCGGAAATCGTGTAAAAATCTCCCATTCTCAGTTTGACTATTGTTTATTTTTATTGTTATTATTGTTATTATTTGTGACTTTTTTTTTTGTTGTTGATTTATTGGTGATTGTTGTCCATTATATTATATATATAATGGCAATGGTCACAATACTTTTGATTTGAATATAAAATGGGTTTCTTACAGTTTGTAGTTTGTGGTTAATCAGCCGAATTACTTTAGTTTTACATTTGCGTTTGACCAGCGGAGCTGCGACTCGTCAATTCATCACCTGTCTCAAGCGACCACAGCGATCAACTGATGAGTGACCTATGGCCGAGGACGAAATTCGTGCCAAAGAGAAAGCAGAAGGCAAAAGAGTGTTAAGAATAAATGTTAAATTGCTGTTGCTGTTAACACTTAACAGTGGTGCCGACCGATCGACGATCAACGCTGCTAGTGTTCGAAAAAAATCTCATCACTCCCATCTCTAGTTCTGTCTTCTTCTTCCGCGGTCATAAAATAAATTTTGTCAAACGTAAATTTAAGTGAAAATATAAAACTAGTGCTTATGACTATCTTATATACAGTGTACTAGAATTTAGTATAGCGTACCCGTATTTCTATAGACAATTATTGGCGGAGGATTGAACGTGAAAGATATCACAGGTGGTTACAACAAGTATTATTGAAACAAGTAAGAGTGCTCTAGTCGGGAGTGCCCGACTAGGAGATACCCTGAACCAAGTCCTTACAATCATGCATACTAATCTAAACACACACATGCTGCAGTACAAGCAGTGCAAGCGGTTTAAGTTAGCTTGCTTTTTGCGCTGAGCCCCATACAATGGAAAGTTGAATCTCAAATAACTTCTGTGTTTATTGTCCGATCTTACTGATATTTTTGGGACATACAATTGTCAATAATATGTGTGACCAAAACAAATTGCACGGTCGTACCTTAAAAATGCGTTTTTTCAACTTTTTGGGGGATTGGGTGGTGGTATCCAAAAAGTGAAATATTTGTTACATGTTACCCATTTTTAACGGGTTCAGGGTAAAAAAATACTAATACTCGTGTGCATGAGCATACGCAAATAGAAATTTGGTAAGTGGCTGTGAAATGCACATGCACACGAGGTAAGAGATTTTTATACTGGCAATTAATTTCGTTTGACGATTAATGTGACGTTGAACGACAAATATTTTTCAATATACTAACCATATATCGGACAATTATTTGCCGTTCTTTTTTATCTAGCAAAATAAAATTAATTCTATTTTATTTAATTTGTGGTCTGCCTATTGGATCAGACTGGCATAATAAACGGACTGGATACATACAAATTGGATTTAGCTAAGTATAATCTACTTATTGTGTTTTGTATGTACCCAGTGTTATTTACCATCAAACCACCTCCAATATTTATTCCAGACGTGATGAACATCAAGGCGCTCCTAAAGTCAATCGCAGAGACTGTGGGCAGTGATAAAGACTTATCCTACAAAGCAGGAAGGGATAACAAAATTCAAGTGATGATGCCCGATAAGGCAAGTTATACGGCCATCAAAGCTTTTCTGGACGAAAACAACAAAAGATATCAAACATTTCAGCCCCGTGACGAGCGCGCCTATAGAATTGTGGTAAAAGGCCTACATCACACTACGGATGCCAACGACATCAAAGAAGCAATGGCAGAGCTAGGTCACAGCGTGAGAGACCTCCACTACGCCATCAGCCGTAACACCAAAATGCCTGTCATTATTTTTCATCAACTTGGAGCCATCAAGCAACAACAAAGAGGCATTCAAAATCAAACGCCTGTGTAGATCGGTGGTAATAGTTGAGCCACCACTAAATCACAACGATGTGATTCAATGCTACCGCTGCCAAGGGTTTTTCCATACCCAAAGATACTGCCACCTAGAACACATATGTGTTAAGTGCGGTGCCCAAAATCCAAAGACGATCTGGCGTGCTGCTTACATTGCGGAAGTGACCATGTTGCATCCTACAAAGGCTGTGCAGCATATAAAAAGGCCAGAGCCCAGGCGTTCCCAACATTTCCCCACCATCAAAACACTGCCAACAGGAGTCCACTAAGAGCAGCAGCCGTCAAGACAAATCCTCACGTCAGCTTTGCAGACGCACTCAGAGGAGAGAATCCAAACACCCCAAGCCAAGCCCCACAATCTGAGCCTGTAACTGCAGGAGCTATGGAAGACATGATCACCCGTATGGAGCGGATGATGGAGCAGATGATGGATAAGATATTCACCCAGATGACGCAAATGCTAGCCGCGGTGGTAGGTCAGCTATGCAAGTAAAATTTAATCTCACCATCTGGAACGCGAATGGCCTATGCAAAAGTAGGCCTGATGTTGAGCATTTTTGTAACACCAACAACACGGATATGCTATTAATCTCCGAGACCCATCTTACCGCTAGATCATACTTCTCCATCAAAGGGTATGACATCATACACACTAACCATCCCAACGGTACAGCCCGAGGTGGAGCTGCAATAATTATCAAAAACAACATCAAATACATAGAGTTGCCAGCCATACAGGAGGACTGGATCCAATGTGCACGGGCCCAAATCAGCACAGTGTGGGGAGACGTCACAATTGCCGCTGCTTACTGTCCACCTAGGCACAATGCGCGAGACGGGGAGTTTAGACAACTTATAGATAGCCTTGGCACCTGGTTCATCTTAGGTGGAGACTTTAATGCCAAACACTCTTGGTGGGGCTCCAGAGCCAACAATTCCAAAGGCCAAGTGCTGTTTAGGCAGTTAGTAACCAAAAATCTCAACTGCCACTCTACAGGCATGCCAACATACTGGCCCACCGAACCCCAAAAGGTGCCAGATCTCCTGGATTTCGCCCTCTCGTGGCTTAGATCCCGCGAAAATACAAATGATCCCGGAGGAGGACCTTTTTTCGGACCACAGCGCTATTACGCTACTCATTAACGCCCCGGTTTTGATGAAGCCAAGCAGGAAAAAGCTGATTTACAAAAGAACGGATACTGAAAAGTTTAGAAACTGGCTGGTTTCCAACACCAACCCCAACCCGGTTTTGCGCAGCTCCCAGGACGTTGATGTGGCCGTCGAGACGCTTACAAACGACATACACAACGCAGCAGCATATGCAGCCCCGAGGCACAGCCATCGCCAAAGGACACAAGACAGCGATATCCACCTATGGAGCCCCCAAATCGCTGAACACCTGCAGGAAAAACGACGGCTCAGGCGTGTATGGTTCCTCTCTAGGAACCCCAGGGACAAGACAGCGTTAAATAGAGCAGCCAAGGCTCTAAAAGAGACTCTTGTCAGCCTGAGGAGGAGCGCACTTGACTCCTTCCTGGAGCAACTTGAGCCTGGTGACCCCCAACACAATCTGTGAAGAGTCACAAAAGCGATCAAGAGACCAGCAAAAAGAGTCGCACCAGTACAGGAGCCGGATGGCAGCTGGTGCAGAACAGAGGCGGACAGGGCAAACGCGTTCGCGGACCACCTTGATCGTGTATTCACGCCGTTCACGAGATGCACACCTGAAGAAGCGGCCGAAACGGTGCATCTACTCTCCAAGGACACCATGGAAAGCAACCACATACCCCCGGTCTCAGAGGAGGAAACGATGGAATGCATAGCGGCGCTGAAGAACAGCAAAGCGCCAGGCGATGATGGTATCAATGCAATCGCATTAAAGCTACTACCACCTGTCTGTATTGAGCTCATTACCAAGTTGTACAACAGATGCTTGATGTTAGGGCACTTTCCAACGCAATGGAAATGAGCCCAGGTAGTCATGATAGCCGTAATGCTCGATGTCGAGCAAGTATTCGACAAAGTCTGGCATCCCGGGCTTTTGCAGAAAATCAAAGTCAACCTGCCTCCGGCGCACTATGCATTCCTAGCATCCTATTTGGAAGGCAGAACATTCCAAGTTAAATGTGGAGAAGTTTTATCACAAACCAAACTCATAAGAGCGGGTGTTCCTCAAGGTAGCGTACTGGGACCATTACTTTATAATATATATACGGCGGATCTACCTATAATAGAGAGCCCCAGCCTATTAGTTGCCACCTATGCTGATGACACGGCATTCGTCAGCACGGCTGAGACGCCAGTGGAGGCCTCTCATAACATGCAAGAACAGCTAAATTTAATCGGCGAATGGCAGAGGAGGTGGAACATCATTGTGAACGGCGGCCACCACCTTTACTCTAAGAAAAGGAAACTGCCCACCTGTGTACTTGTGTGGAGTTGAAATCCCTGACGAGCTTACGCCAAAGTACCTCGGTATGACCCTCGACAGGAGATATACCTGGAGACCGCATCTCTTAAAGAAAAAAGCAGGCAGAGAGAAAACTGAAAGCGCACTACTGGCTAATGGGCCGTAGGTGCAGGCTAAGCACCAGTTCAAAACTTCTAATCTACAAGATGATATTAATGCCAATCTGGACATACGGCATTCAACTTTGGGGAACTGCCCAAGCCCAAGCAACCGCAAAATTATACAAACATTTCAAAACAAGGCACTGCGCATCGCGTCCAATGCACACACATACCATGAAAACCAAATAATACATAACACCCTCCAAGTCCCCTGGGTCATCGAGGAGATCACAAGATACAGCACCAACTACATAAAGAGGCTACACCAACACGAAAACAACCTTGCCATTGGTCTATTAGACAAAAGCAACACAACCAGAAGACTCAGAAGAAAACATCCCTTGGATCTCCCCTAGGTTCCAAACTAACTAGCATAACTATAGAACTGAAACAAACACTTTTAAGTCTCCCATTATAACATTTAAAAATTGTCTTAGCTAGACAGATTTTAAATTAAATTATTTACATGCAAAAAAAAAAAAAAAAATTTACTTGTGTGATTAATTTTGATTATTAATCGTGTTGTCGTCTCCTCGTCCTGGTAGATTTACGGTGCATGCGCTGCCGCCAATTGCCATGGCTGGGTCGCCACAAGACAATGGCCGGTGACAGCGCGCTGCTCCAGAATGACGCTGCTTCTAATAGATGCAGCTGCTGCTGCTGATGTTGGTGGCCAACAGGGGCAAGGCACCAATTACCCAGATTTGCAACTGATGCTGATGATGAATTTGCGGCCGCCGCTGCCGACCAGAGGCCCAATATGGGCCAGTAAAATATTCGGCCAGTGACGTGCCAGAAGAGCCAATCGAGTTGGTCAGGAATGTTCACTTCGTGCTCTGTTCAAAAATTTTATTATTTTGTAAACCCGATTTTGTTTTCACGTTTTGAAACTTTGAAAAGTTTGTAATCTTTTTGTTTTTCTGTCGAAAACGTGTAAAATACTTGTGTGCGGGGCTCCAGAAAGTTCTGGTGCTCCGTTGGCATTGTAAATTGTTGATAATCAGTTGCTATCTCCATGTGTGACGACAGCGACGGTATGAAATCACATTCCATATTGGATTGGCAAACGACTTCCCCAGGTAAAAAAGGAACATCAGACTGCAAGGTGCAACTACAAGCAAGTTGGTTAGGATTCAGAACAGCAGTGATGTTTCCTTAGCTCTAGTGACAATGATGACAAATCTGACATTTCTGAGAAAGGGGAAGTGAAGCGCAAGCCAGCTGTTCCTTTTCGTACAAGAACCATTGCCAGCTCTCGTCCATATCCCAAGATCAATGAAAATCGCTTTGCTTTGTTGGCAGACCCATTAGATGACGATATAAAAGATACGGATGATACTGTTGAACAAGAAACCACAGCAAGCCCTGCAAGCTTCAAACCGCCCCCAATTTTTGTTCCTGATGTCACGGATATAAATAAATTGATCATTGATGTAGTTAACGTCATTGGTAAGGACAAAATCTTTTGACAAATTAAAAGCTCACTTAGATCAACATAACACGCGATATCGTACCTTCCAGCCTAAGGAGGAGAGAGCTTACCGAATTGTCATCAAAGGACTACATTTCTCAACCCATACCAAAGACATTTCTGAAGCCCTACTTGAATACGGACATACAACTATGGACATCAAGAATGCAGTGAGCAAGTCGTCAAAAACCCCAATGTCAATTTTTTTCGTGAATTTGGAGCCAGCAAAGAACAACAACGAAGCTTTCAAAATCAAGCGCCTTTGTAGGTCAATTGTCAGCGTTGAGCCACCAATAAAATTTTATGACACTATCCAGTGCTACAGCTGCCAGGCCTTTGGTCACACAAAACGTTACTGCCGCCTTCCATACAAGTGCGTTAAGTGCGGTGAAAATCATAACAGCTTAGAATGTACGAAGGCCAGGAAAGACCCCGCAAAATTTGCACTTTGTGACGGAAACCACGCCGCATCTTATAAGGGCTGCAAAGTATACCAAAAGGCCAAGAGTCAGTATGGCCCCAAAGCCAAACCAAGTTTTGAACCTTCTCAACAAGTTTCCTACACAAAAGTTAACGAAAACCTTAGCTATGCAAACGTCTTAGGCGGTCAGCAAACCTTTACTAACGTTAAGCCAGAAGAAACTAAGGAAAGTATACCAATATACATGTTTAAACGCTTAGAAACCATGATCGAGCAAATGATTGCTCAGTTTTCAGTTATTACTAATGTTCTTAGTTCCCTCACCACCCTCATAAACAAAGTATGCAAGTAAGTCTGCGTATTACCCTATGGAATGCTAACGGCCTGACTAAAAGCAGGTCTGAAGTTGAGCAATACATAAAAACTAACCACATTGATGTTCTTCTTGTCTCTGCAACACATTTTGACAAAAACTCCTACTTCAAAATTAATGGCTTTGAGCTTTTCTACGCTAACCATCCAAGTGGAAGAGCTCGAGGAGGTTCAGCTGTGCTTGTGAAAAGTGGCCTTAAGTTCGTAGAAATTCCATCTTTACAGGAGCAATGGGTACAATGCGCAAGCATAAAAATGTTATGTCCTACGGGAGATCTGGTATTGGCAGCTGCTTACATTCCACCTTGTAACAGAGTCACGTCCTCTATGTTTCAACAAATATTTGATAGCCTGGGTCCAAGATACCTCATTGGTGGCGACTTCAATGCCAAACACTCATGGTGGGGATCAAGAGTAGATAATCCTAAGGGGAAAAATTTATATCACTGTGTTCGCTCAAATAACCTTGACTGCCACTCCTCCGGTGAACCCACATACTGGCCTACAGACATAAACAAACTTCCTGATTTGTTGGACTTTGCCATCTCTAAAAACATAGACCCAAGTAAGGTAGAGCCTAAAAGCTGCCTAGATCTTTCTTCTGACCATAGTGCTGTCCTCCTGCTGCTCAACATACCAACGGCCACAAAGTCCATGCGGAGGAGTATATTTCGCAAGAACACCAACATAAGCCTGTACCGTTCTTGGTTACAGCAACATGTTGACCCTAACGTGGAATTAAATTCTGGCCTGGATATAGATGAAGTGGTCGAATGGCTAACTAGAAAAATTCACGAGGCTGCCAGTGTAGCCACTCCCACACCTCAAAGAGAGATATACATACATCTGTGGTCGCACGAAGTAGCCCAACAAGTGGCAGAGAAACGACGTCTATGGAGGGTCTGGCACACAAGCAGGAACCCGAGGGATAAAGCTGCACTAAACAGGGCCGTTAAAAACTTAAAGGAAACTCTCTTGACGCTTCGAAAGCAAGCTCTAGACACCTACTTGGAGGAAGCTGAACCAGGTGATCCTTATCATAACCTTTGGAAAGCGACGAAGTTTATGAAAAGACCATCGAAAAGACTAGCCCCTGTTTTAAATTTTTCTGGGACTTGGTGTCGCTCCGACAAGGAAAAAGCGATTGCCTTCGCGGAACATTTATACAGCGCTTTTTCGCCTTTTGAGAAGTGCAGCACCAGGGAAGTAATTGCAACCAAACAATTTCTGGACATCCCCTGTCAGATGGACCTGCCTATTCCTGAGATAAGCGCACAGGAAGTCTTGAATGAAATTGCCCTCCTGAAAAGTAACAAATCCCCTGGCTACGACAGTATATGTGCTCCTGCCGTAAAAGCCCTCCCAGAAAGATGTATTGAGCTTCTAACCAACATTTTTAACCGCTGCTTCCAGCTTGGTCATTTTCCTTCGCAATGGAAATGTGCTGAGGTTATACTGATTCCAAAACCTGGTAAGCCGGAAAATCAGCTAGCTTCCTATCGCCCCATAAGTTTATTGGCAGTCCTCTCAAAAATACTCGAAAGAGTATTTTTGAATACATTACTGCCAGTTATGGAGGACATTCGCTTAATCCCTGATCACCAATTCGGCTTTAGACGCGGTCATGGTACTATTGAGCAGTGCCATAGGCTTGTGGACAAAATCTTAGAAGCTCAAGAAAACAAGCAGTATTGTACCACAGTCTTTCTTGATGTAAAACAGGCTTTTGACAAAGTATGGCACACTGGTTTACTTTATAAACTAAAAAAGAATCTCCCAGCCCCCCACTTCCTGTTTTTAAAATCATACCTCTTCAGCAGAAGATTCTATGTCAGATGTGGAGATGAAGAGTCAGAGTTGACGGAAATAAGGGCAGGCGTCCCACAAGGCAGCGTGTTGGGACCAATACTTTACACCATATATACTGCTGATATGCCAGTTATTAATGATCACAGACTCACAGTTGCTACATACGCAGATGACACTGCATTCATATCAGTGTCTAAAAGCCCCTCTAAGGCATCAACCATAATTCAAAGGCAGCTTGATTCTTTTGCAGTGTGGCTGACATTGTGGTTAACGCAGAGAAATCCTCCCACACTACGTTTACAAAAAGAAGAGGAAACTGCCCGGCAGTCACCCTTTACAACGCAGCTATTCCGTACTGTGAGACAGTAAAGTACCTTGGTTTAACCCTGGATAGGTGACTCACTTGGCGACCCCACATCCTATTAAAAAACAAGTGGAGAAGGATTATCTTCGGCGTGCCGAAGATTAAATACTCTTTTCGAACCTTTAAGCAATTTTCACTATTTTTCCGTGACTGCTTATTTAATTCGCAGATATTAATGTCGCATACATATACCCCTACATTTAAAATAAAATATATAAAGGTATTCATGTAAACAGGGACGTTTCACTATCCGCAGCTCGTGGACGCGTCCCTTAGCATTCATAAGTGCTACCGAATTGAACAATAAACAAGTTTTAGTTTTTCCAAAAGGTCAAAACTACATTACATATGTATACTACAATATACATACCAAATTTTGTGCCTGTTGCTCTTATACCTTTCAAGGCCGCTGTCGGAAATTGAATTGTCATAAAACTTAATCTGAACATACGAGAGCTTATATTCAGAATTTGAGATCCATATTTTTTTTCGCGTGGCATTGGTTTTGCCAATGAATTTAAATTTTTCTTTTGAATTATTCTATTAAAGCTACTTTATGTATGAAAAAAAATTAGAAACAATTTAGGAAATTGAAAATAAATGAATTTGACTACAGCTATTATATATTTGAAAAGAAGAATAAGAAACAAGTGAGAACGTTGCAGTCGGGCGGAGCCGACTGCGTAATACTCTGATACCATTTTAAGAACAGCTGAAAGCAAGTGAACAGAAAATTTTTGCTGGTGTTTGGGTGACCTGAAATCGGCCTTCCAAGTTTTTGGGGACTGGAGGGGCATGGTCGATCTTAAGAGGGGTGACCAGAAGTCTATCTACCAATTTTGGTGACTCTAGCTCTAAAACTGTGGAAGATATAAGCTTTCGCGATTTTTGGGGGCGGGAGGGGGCGTGGCCCCAAAAAATTTGGCCGATCTTTAGAGGGAGTGACAAGAAGTCTATCTTACAAATTTCTTGACTCTAGCTCTAAAACTGTGGAAGATATACATTTTCGCGATTTTTGGGGGCGGCAGGGGGCGTGGCCCCAAATTTTTTTTTACCGATATTTAGAGGGGCTGACCAGAATTCTATCTTCCAAGTTTAATGACTCTAGCTCTGAAACTGCGGAAGATATAAATTTTCGCGATTTTTGGGGGCGGGAGGGGGCGGGGCCCCAAAATTTTTTGCCGATCCTTAGGGGGGCTGACAATAAGTCTATCCTCCAATTTTGGTGACTCTAGCTCTGAAACTGTGGAAGATATAAATTTTCGCGATTTTTGGGGGCGGGAGGGGGCGGGGCCCCAAAATTTTTTGCCGATCTTTAGGGGGGCTGACAATAAGTCTATCCTCCAATTTTGGTGACTCTAGCTCTAAAACTGTGGAAGATATACATTTTCGCGATTTTTGGGGGCGGGCGGGGGCGTGGCCCCAAAATTTTTTGTCCGATCTTTAGAGGACTTGGCCAGAAGTCTACCCTCAAAGTTTGGTGGCCCTAGCTCTTAAACTGTGCGAGATATAGGCTTCCATGTTTCGTGGGGGCGGGGTGGCTGGGGGGCGTTCTAGTGGGCGTGGCCGGAAAATCCAGGACGCAATCTTTTGGGCTGGTCAGCCCTAGTCTAAATTCCAAATTTTGGGACTCTAGCTTCAAAATTGCGGGAAATATACACGTGTTATCGAATTGTGCATTCATGTATATCGATTTTCGCGATTACGGGGGCGGGAGTGGGCGTGGTCGAAATTTTGTTTCTGTAATCTGTAGAGGACGTCACCAGTAATATATATTCCAAATATGGTGGCTTTAGCTCTAAAACTGCGGGAGATATAAGCATTTCAAATTAATTTTGGAGGGGGGCTGGTGGGCGTAATAATGGGCGTGGCCGATTAACCTAGGATCCAATTTTTTCGGGAGGTCACCAGCAATATACCTACCAAATTTGATTACTCTAGCTTCAAAATTGTGGGAGTTATTCACGTTTAATCGATTTGTGATTTGAGGTGTATCGACATGTTATCGATTTGCCAGCCTCCCAGTGGGCGTGGCATAAATTTGGAATAAACTTGATCTGAAGCAGATAGCTATAATCATAACGCAAAAGATTTCAAGAGTCTATCTAATATCGTTTCGGAAATACGCGCGTTCATCCAGACAGACAGACGGACAGACGGACGGCCTGACGGACATTCGACAAAACCAATATACTATGAGTACCTTCGGTATCAGAGTATAAAAATGAAAATAAATGACCAGTCGCCGCTGGTCTTGAACCCAGGACCTTTCGCTCAACAGTTCGCAACTTTACCCCTTACGCCACAAGCCGTTTAGATGATCGCTGACAAAATCCCTTGAAGAGCAGACTGTCAAAAGCTTTCTTGTTTTGCTTTTTACTGCTTACACCAAGCAGTTTTAAAAATCGCTGACAAACTCGATTTATACTGAGCTTTTGTTTTTTCGCGTGGCATTGTTTTTGTTCTAAGCCATTGAAAGCAAATGAATTTGATTACAGTTATTATATATTTGAAAAGAAGAATAAGAAACAAGTGAGAACGTTGCAGTCGGGCGGAGCCGACTGCGTAATACTCTGATACCATTTTAAGAACAGCTGAAAGCAAGTGAACAGAACATTTTTGCTGGTGTTTGGGTGACCCGAAATCGGCCTTCCAAGTTTTTGGGGACTGGAGGGGCGTGGTCGATCTTAAGAGGGGTGACCAGAAGTCTATTTTCCAAATTTGGTGATTTTAGCTTTAAAACTGTGGAAGATATACATTTTCGCGATTTTTGGGGGCGGGAGGGGGCGTGGCCCCAAATTTTTTCCGATCTTTAGAGGGGGTGACAAGAAGTCTATCTTCCAATTTTGGTGACTCTAGCTCTAAAACTGTGGAAGATATAAACTTTTGCGATTTTTGGGGGCGGGAGGAGGCGTGGCCCCAAAAATTTTTTCCGATCTTTAGAGGGTGTGACAAGAAATCTATCTTATAAATTTGGTGACTCTAGCTCTAAAACTGTGGATGATATACATTTTCGCGATTTTTGGGGGCGGGTGGGGGCGTGTCGCCAAATTTTTTTGACGATCTTTGGGGGGGCTGACAATAAGTCTATCCTCCAATTTTGGTGACTCTAGCTCTAAAACCGTGGAAGATATACATTTTCGCGATTTTTGGGGCGGGCGGGGGCGTGGCCCCAAAATTTTTTGTCCGATCTTTAGAGGACTTGGCCAGAAGTCTACCCTCAAAGTTTGGTGGCCCTAGCTCTTAAACTGTGCGAGATATAGGCTTCCGTGTTTCGTGGGGGCGGGGTGGCTGGGGGGCGTTCTAGTGGGCGTGGCCGGAAAATCCAGGACGCAATCTTTTGGGCTGGTCAGCCCTAGTCTATATTCCAAATTTGGGGACTCTAGCTTCAAAATTGCGGGAAATATACACGTGTTATCGAATTGTGCATTCATGTATATCGATTTTCGCGATTACGGGGGCGGGAGTGGGCGTGGTCAAAATTTTGTTTCTGTAATCTGTAGAGGACGTCACCAGTAATATATATTCCAAATATGGTGACTTTAGCTCTAAAACTGCGGGAGATATAAGCATTTCAAATTAATTTTGGAGGGGTTGCTGGTGGGCGTAATAATGGGCGTGGCCGATTAACCTAGGATCCAATTTTTTCGGGAGGTCACCAGCAATATACCTACCAAATTTGATTACTCTAGCTTCAAAATTGTGGGAGTTATTCACGTTTAATCGATTTGTGATTTGAGGTGTATCGACATGTTATCGATTTGCCAGCCTCCCAGTGGGCGTGGCATAAATTTGGAATAAACTTGATCTGAAGCAGATAGCTATAATCATAACGCAAAAGATTTCAAGAGTCTATCTAATATCGTTTCGGAAATACGCGCGTTCATCCAGACAGACAGACGGACAGACGGACGGCCTGACGGACATTCGACAAAACCAATATACTATGAGTACCTTCGGTATCAGAGTATAAAAATGAAAATAAAAGAGACCGTCGCCGCTGGTCTTGAACCCTGGACCTCTCGCTCACCAGTTCGCAACTTTACCCCTTACGCCACAAGCCGTTTTGATGATCGCTGACAAAATTGCTTGAAGAGCCGACTGTTACAAATTTCTTTGTTTTGTTTTCCTGCAACCTGCAAACTCGCGTTTGTCAGCGTTTGTTTTTTCGCGTGGCATTGTTTTTGTTCTAAGCCATTGGAAGCAAATTAATTTGATTACAGTTATATATTTGAAAGGAAGAAAAAGAAAAAGTATTAAATTAACAATCAGTCGCCGCCGAGGCTCGAACTTGCAAAACCTGCGTTCGCGTTCGTTAGCGCGGCTCTTTACGCCTTACGCCACAAACCGTTTTGATGAACGATGACAAAATACCTTGAAGAGCAGACTATCAAAAGCTTTCTTGCGCTTGACTTTGTTTGCTCATATGCACCTGTTTTTTCAAAATATTTAATGACGCATATCTTCGCTGTTTATGACTCAATCGATTTGCGATTTTACCCATTGATGAGTTATAAGAATGTTCAAGTGTACAAGGAAATTTAAGGCAATTGCTTTGAAAACATCGGATTTATGGCCAAAACCGACTTTGAGGTGTATGGCAGCTATAAGATATAGTGGTCCGATCCGGCCGGCTCCGACCAATGTGCTGTCCCCTTGAATAATAAGTGTGTGCAAAGTTGCATCGCGATAGCTCAAAAACTGAGGGACTAGTTTGCATACATACAGACAGACAGACAGACAGACAGACAGACAGACAGACAGACAGACAGACAGACAGACAGACAGACAGACAGACAGACAGACAGACAGACAGACAGACGGACATGGCTAGATCAATTTGTTTTGTTTTTATAAGCATACTGGCAGTAACTTTTGGGG
The DNA here is from genome assembly GCA_035042425.1 of Drosophila flavopinicola. NCBI lineage: Eukaryota > Metazoa > Arthropoda > Insecta > Diptera > Drosophilidae > Drosophila > Drosophila flavopinicola. The sequence continues at coordinate 20,790 of JAWNLL010000500.1, read as the reverse complement.
GTCTCAGACGCTTCCTTCTATGCGTTACAAACTTCAGGACAAACTTAATATACTGTTTTCTTCGAAAAGAGTATAAACAGCAGCTCAACATAAAGTTACGCCAAATATACTGGCTTATTGGTCGCCATTCCAAACTTAAAACTATAAATAAGGTACTACTATATAAGGCCATTCTTAAACCTGTATGGACCTACTGCATCCAGCTGTGGGGAACGGCTTCCACTTCCAATATAAAAATTATTCAAAGCTTCCAAAGCAAGACCCTTAGGATAGCGGCTCAAGCTCACTTTTTAACTACCAACAAAGAGCTACACAGGGAGCTCAAGATTTCTTGGGTGGTAGATGAAATAAAGCGATTCAGCCAAAAATATATAGAAAGGTTGTCAGACCACACGAATAACCAGGCCATAAATCTGCTGGACAACACCCAAACAACAAGACGTCTTAAGCGATTCCACCCTCTAGACCTTCCTTTCAGAGACCCAGGCTAATTTTTATCCATACCATCACATACAGTCTCATAAAATAGTTTAATGTCAAGGAACACCAGAGCATTTAATGATTGTCTTTATAGACAGATTTTAAATAAAAATAATAAAAAAAAAGAAAAAAAACTTTCCATTACATGTATGTATGTATACACACAGATCGATTAGTATGAATGTAAGGACTGGGTTCAGGGTATCTCCTAGCCGGGCACTCCCAACTAGAGCACTCTTACTCGTTTTATTGTGAGGTTTGTGCACAAAAAATTTCAATAAGATCGGGTAATAATCCTATGATCCCTGCATTCGTCTTTGATCCGCAGACTCATGTGATAACAACAAGGGTTGCTATTTTTGCGTTCCCTACGGTTTGGAAAAAGATTCCGAAGAAAAGTTGCTTTGTCTTAAGGTCGGTCCTCAAAAGGCTTAAAGAATCAACCTTCTGCAGATACAGTCAAGTGGCATGAGTTGGCAGGGTGCAGCTAAGTACCATTTACTCCGCTGTCGGAGGTGACGATATATCCGTCTGAATGAGTTGGGCTCCGAAAACTGTTTGTCTGAGCGACCCCCTTTTGCCATTGGCGTTAGCGGGAGGCCCTTTTAAAACTTTCAGAGGTGCTATAGCGTGCTTAAGCAGCTCGATTTCACATTTTGTCATTTTTGACAAATTCGAGTTCAAACTCTAAATGTAGGCATACAGATGGACGGACAGACAGACGGTCGTGGCTAAATTGACACGGCTCTTGATACTGATCAAGATTATAAAGACTATGGGATCGGAGATGCTTTCTTATGCTTCATGATACGTTTTTCCCCATTTTCCAAACGGAATTGGATTTCGGATTAGACCTGCAAATAAGTTCTGTTGAGTTTTTATATTAAATTAGCGTTTAATTCACCTATTACGACCAATATGTTTGTGTGTGCTTAGAATTTACCCTGCACAAGTAATGTAATGTAATTCCATAATTTCAAATGATCCATGATAATAATTATAAATATTATTTATAGTCGCTATATTGGTTGAATTTGACCACTTGGTGAACATTATTATTTCACACTTGTTTTGAAAACCTCTGTATTTTTAATATTTCTTTAAACTTGTTTGTCTCTTAATAATTTATGAGGCGACAAAACAAATTACAACTAATAATATTATTAGTTGAATATAATTAGATAATTATTGGCTATGTAAATTTAAATAACTATAGTTCGAGTGCTTCATTCACTTTAGCTTCAACTACTACATTAACTAATTGCGACTATGACTAATGGCAGCGTACTTACAATATTTAAATAACGATTAAAATATGCTAATATATAATGGTTGAAAGTAAATTTAAATTAATTGAAAATATATCGATCTACTTATGTAGTGGGGTTGTGAGCTACTTCTAATTTGTCCGATATTTTAAAAGGTTTCTCTATGCTGTTTGGTACTAAGAAGCTATATAGCTAATATTGTATGACTATCTGCAGCCACACGATTCGACTACCATATTGGGCAGGGTTTTTATTGTCGCTGAATTGTTGGAGTCCAGGACGACCAACTGCAATGAGGAATACTGTTTGGCGGTACAACAGGGTATCAAATCCAGCGGCTTGCGTGTACCATTTGTAGAAAGGATTTTCTGTAAGGAAGCAAACTATTAATCAGTAAAACGCGTATAGAAATTAAAAAGGAAAAAACAAGTAAGGCGCTATACCAAATTTGGTGCCTCCAGCTTTTAAAACTTTCAAGTATGACCAAAAACACTTGTCAGAAATCAAAATTTACTGATAACTGGACGAGTTATCGATAAAATTAAGCAAACTTGATATGACCAATGACGACGACAACTTATATGCCAAATAAAGAATCTATGCTTTTATAGTCTCTGATATCTGCTTGTTCATACAGGCAGTTATTAGTTTTGAGCAAGAATTTAAGGGGTTGTTATATATATATATATATATATATATATATATATACGGTTTTTAAATATGTAAAATAATTGTTCAGCATAAGAAATTTATAGTGGTGTAATTATTTTTATAATTGACAGCATCGTCAACCTACCAGTAATGAGCTGTGATGCGATGCAGCCTGGGCGACACTCGCCACAGAACTGCAGGAACCACGACAGAAGTAAGCATCGTAGCCCTTCGGCTGCAAAATCCAATTGTCCCATCCAATGTCCGCGAAGGAGATGTAGAGCTTCTCCCGGCAACATTCGGTCACTCCGCTGGAACAGTTGATGTTGCGCTTTTGCCGTGATTTGCTACGACGATTCTGGGTGTCGATCATAATGAAGGGTCTGTAGTTCTTGTTTATGGATATTATTTCCTCCATGCTGCCAATGTCGCAGGACTCGCAGGTAATCTGTATGAGATGGCTGAGCTCATGATTGCCAAACCAGCGTTTGATTGGCCATTCAATATTGATTTTCATCCATTCATCTGTCAGATAAAAGAGAAAATGTGTATGAAAGCAATTAGTAATCTTGTTGAAAATCTAAAGGAGCAGGGATTCTTTATAAAATGTATGTATATAAATCCACTAAGGGGGTAATATGATAATGTTTAGCTGTTTCCCAAATCCCATTGTTCCTAATTTATATCCTGATTATGCCATTTACAAATTACAAAAGCGTTTTAGCCAACTGGTTATCGTAACTTGGTTTTTTATAAATACTAGGTAAGCGTTGAATTCCTTCTTTGAATAAGCATTATTTTCTGCATTTGATTTGTTGTTGTGCTCTGCTCACCTTTGCTTATCTACAACTGACCCACGTAACTCGGCCGTTGTACGATTTAGCAGCATTTTCTAGGCAGCTGTCGGAAGACCAAAGTTCAGTTTTTGCATACACAATTATTTGACAAAAATAATGCAAATGATTATAAAAAATATATATTTTGATTTCGTAGCCAAGTTATTCACCCACAATTCCCGGACAGCGGCCCGTGTATGCTATCAATGATCTTTCGACCAACAAACAATAACAATAAGAACAATAAAAACAATAATAACACACTCACAACGATCAGTTGCCAATGGGCACCCACTTATCGGTGAGCTATACTATTATTATAATACTTATATTGAGCATGATATGCTGTATAAACAGGGCGATGATTTCGATTACTTTGCTAGGGGCAACGCTGTGCAAAGGTTACATAGTAGGCAGATTCGCTTACCTTGTACATCCACTGATTGTATGGCTATCGTCTTGGCTAGCGGCAGATACTTGGAGTCCAGCTGCTGCTCCACCTCGGATACGACAAGCGTCTGCTTCTTCTCCACTCCATTCAGCTGGCTCTCATTGCTGGCTTTGGTGTAGTTCTGCTTGTTCTTATAGAGCCACAGTACAGCGCTGCTCACATCAAAGCTATCAGCATCTGCATCATCTATCTTGAAGCTGAAGCACATGGAGGAAAGTGCACCCAGTCGTCGGCACTCTGTTTCTTCTATGGATGAGAAAATTAAATGATAAGCTGGTGTATGATTTCTTGTCGTTCGGAAATGGCAACGCTTCGCTTGCAGAGAAATGATTATACCTTTTGGGAGTTATATGATTAAAAATTCAAAATACATAAATTCATTCTGTGACAGGACGATGGCCTAGCTATCGATTTTCAAGAGAAAATATACTCGTAAAGGATAAACGGAAAAATACCAAAAACCTATCGAAAGTGGTTCGGTTAAAGTTTAATTTTCTGCAGATGAGGCGCGAACTCAGTTTCTAAGCTCAACGTACAAAAGATTTCAAAAGGCCATTTTAAAATTTTGGAAAATCTACCTCCAAGTTCGGAAAATTGCTGGAAAACTGAGCTATGAAACTATTTATCTCTGGACTTGTTCTGGAATTATTCTTTTTTTTTATGGATTACCGCACTCATTGAAATGCTAGCATATGTATATGGCCTTTGCTCGAAAATTGCGTGAGAAATGGATTTTGGCTTTTGTCCCACCTGCAGTGTACATATCAGACCGTCTAACATACCTATTCTAAATACTGCACAAAGATTATTTCTGAACGAACGCTGTATTAAAATGATAAAAATCATTAACTCACCACGTTGCAAGAGTATAAATTTCTGATTTGTACGAGCATAGTAATCATCAAAGTCTTTATTTTTATTTGGCTCATCGGCATGCTGGAGCGTTACTCCCTCAAAAATGGGCGTGGGCAGCTCCACGGCGGAGACCTTGGGGCTCTCCTTGAGGCGCAGCTTCTCGAGTATTTGCTGCTTGACAAACTCAATACGCAGGTTCTTCAATTCCTCCTCGGTGATGTGCTCCACCTGACGATTACTCTCGCACTTGGGACAGCCACCTGAGGCGGACTTGGTCTCAATTGGACTGCTCTGATTGAGCGCTGGGGCTGGAGCAGCCTCTTCGATGACAGATGGTGGTGCTAGAGCAGCCTCTCCGATGACAGCTGGTGGTGCTGGCTGGGCCATACTCGGTTCTAGCTCATTCTTGATATAGGGCAGTTCGTCCGCACTGAAGATGAAGTCATCTGTTTGATCGTCAGCTGGCGCATCGTTCAGCATTTGCGGAAAGTCCAACTCGTCATCATCATCAGCGAACTGGTAACCCTGGCTAAGCAGCTGCCACAGATTGGGGCTGGTTTTGAGCTGCTTGGAAGCAGCGCGATGATAGCTGCGCTCCTGCTGCAGCAAATGCTCGCGCTGCCGGCGCAGATGACGCCGCAAGCGTTGATCGTACTTCTGTTGCTGCAGTTCCTCCTCCTCGCTGCTGGGATCCGGAGCAATGTGCTTGGGCTGACGATCTCGCTGCTGCCGCGTATGATGCTGCTGCAGATGCTGCACATGCTGGTGCGGCTGGTGACGCGGATGAGGATGTGCCCGGATCAGTGGACCGCTGGCTGCGTCATCGGTTGCGCTGGGATGCGAGCGTGCGTAGATGTTGTTTTTCTCCAGGGCCAGGCATAGGAGCAACGCCAGAGTCATATAGTATTTGGCCATTTTGTGCTGCTTTTGTTAAGCCAACCACTTTTGTTAAAACTTTCGTTACACTTTTGGCTTTGGCTAATTGCTATCTGTTTGGCAGCAATTGAAACTCAATGTTCGTAGTCTTTTGGCTTACACAACTCATAGATTTGCAGCTATGCGCACTAGTTGTTGCCGTTTTGTTAAGTTGTTGTTGCACTGTGTGATTGGTTTATTTAGACGCAATGTTCTTTTACTTTTATTATTATGTTACTTGACGCAGCATGGCGTTGAATTATGTCAGCTTTATTTTATTTTAGTTGTTGATGGTTGGCAGTAAGCTGGAAATATAAAAGATTAGGGGAATTACTGAATGTTGAGAACTGTAAGAGTGTTAAGTATAAGTATTCGCTATTTGAAAATAAATATATCAGACAAAACGTGTATCCTAACTAGCAGATTTAAAATAAAATGGTTGATTAATAATAAACGATTCTTAATAAATACCATATGCATGTATGTACCGACCCCTATTTGGTTGAAATTATAGTATAGTATGTCACAAATATTACGAAATTTATTTATTGATGCAATTTTGTATGAGCCAATCATTCCTCAATTCTAAACTTTGTTTATCGTAGATTAGTTAAAGAAGTCCAAGCACATTTGACGCATCAATTTTACTACGAAAATCGTATCTAATTCAGTTTTTGTAACATTCGGTGATTATGCTCATTTTAAGAAAATTATGAAATTTTTAAAGAGTGTTCAAGAACAAATTGAATTTTATTTCAAGAAATATCAAATATATTTATGTATACATATATATTTTAAATTTATGGAATCCAATTTAGTGGACTAAAATAAAAAAAAGATCAGAAAAATCGAACATAGATTAAATATTTTAAAATTCAACTATGTTTGGTCATTTCACAATTTTTAATTTCATACGGTACGCGTTAGTTTATATTAGCTGTGTGATAAATTGGTTTTAGGTTCTGTTAATGCATTCAATAAAACCTAATTAAAATTTAATTGATTGCCCAACACTCAACAGTTGAACGAAATTGCATAACCTTTCCATAGCAAACAAAACCTTTCTTTTAATTACATTTGCATATAATTTTCACTCCAACAGTGGTACTAGTAGCAGTTACACCAATAGTAGTAGTTTAAGTACTAGTATTAGTAATGCATAGTACTAGTAGTATTAGTATTTAATTATTAATTTATTAAAAATGTGAAAATTAAAAGGTATATTCAAATATTACTTTGACCTATTGTACAGATCGGAAACTGCGCACGAATTAAAAGCGTAGATTAGCTGATAGAACGGAATTTTAAAATGCAAGTAAATGCATTAAATATACGTCGCATTGGGAATGCAATTACAAAAGGGACCACAAGTAGCGTATAACGCATTAATTTTAATTTGATGACTTGGCACGAACCCGAACAAGTTGTATTAGCAGAGCCGGGGTCAAGCTTCGAACCCGGACACGAAACACGAAATACGAAATATGAAACGTTTAATGCACACCACGAAGTCAGCGCGAGCTTAGATTATTTCGTTAGCTGTTCCGATATTTGGTTGCGTGTTGTTCGACGTGCGGCAGCGCAAACGAGTTGTGAATGAATGCGCCACTCGCCTGATTAGTAGAACAATTTATGTGTGAAGCCATCGCTGCCATTCTTGATTGATCACTGCCAAGAGAACGCGCGCGCAAAAGGAGAGCGCGAGAGCGAGCTCTCCCAGCCGGCACACGAACACAGCACGAACGCGATTCGCTCGTTTTTCCCACAGCTGCCCTACCCCCTCAGCGCCCTGACACACACATCAGCCCCTCCATCGCTGTGGCTTGTCATGGGCTGGGCGCTGAAGACACGACAAATTCATATGCAAATTCTCCGTCTCATTGCATCAGCTAAAGAAGACGTCGACGTCGACCGCGTCGCCAGCGTCAGCTTTGCTGCTGCTGCTGCTGCTGCTGCCAACGGCGCATAAAAAAGCTTGCATAAATGCAAAGTTAATTTTCTGCCTTCATTTAATTTGATTATTTTCGGCTTTGCACCTGCAGACGCCACGCCCCCCGTCAAGTGCCCGGCAGGCGCCAGTGTATTTGGTTGCACATTGAATCACTCGCATTCCCCCGAATTCTCGCGATCGTTAATCAACTTGTGTGTGTCAATCAATTAATAGCGAACACGTTGCTGATAAGGCAACGAATTGCTCAATTCGCTCTATTAAATTATTTTTATTAGCATTGCGTGCGTTCATACATACATACATATGTACATATGTATAATGCCGTTCAAATCACACAGTACCGCTACTTATGTATGTGATTTATAAAGGCAATATAATATGCATATGTGTACGTACATGTATGACTGTATTATTTAATTGGCTGTATGATTGATGTTCAATCGTTTTGCACCGAGCTGATTATCTGGCTGATTATGCTGCGATTAAGAAACGGAAACAGTAACAGGCGCATAGCTAATGATCCACTTCGATTTAATTGACCTTGTTATGTTTAGCTTGTACTTTTACATACATATGTACGTATGTACATGTTTAATGTATAGATTATTTCCATTTCCAATCCGGACGAATATATTTCAGGTGGACTCCTCGTAAGATATATATGTATATATATTTCATCACCCAATCCATACAATTCGCTAAAGTCCCAAATAAACAATCAGGCAATGCTAATTTGTTTTTACCTCAGAGTAGAAGAGTGGAAAAGACACAGATAATACGATCTCTAGACTACTTGATTATAATCATTATATAACTACTAAACTTCGTGACTAGTTAAGTTTAGTAGTTAAATACGAAAGTTATACTGAATAAATATTAAACTACATTATTATACAGATTTAATAAATAAAATCACACTACTTACTAAAGATCTAAAAAAAAACAATATGATTTATTTGTTGACCACTTACCAAAGTTCAACTAAATACATATGTATATTCTGAATTTCTATACGCATTTCTGAATTTCCTTTATTCAATTATCAAAAAATATTGCACACAGTCATTGCGATATTTATTGTGTAGTTTCGCTTATAATTCAAAATTTGTTCATTGCTTTTGAGGGTTTACATCAACTTGGGGGTTAATACAATTGAATGTGCTAAGACTCATTCATCAGGCACAAAATGGGTTTGGTATCAGAATTGTATATGTTGTTATTCTACTTTACGCTTTTTTGAAAACTATGCAATTCAATATGAAGGATTCTTAAACAAAATATTGTAAGGAAAATTCAAATCTTCGAAAGATAACAAGTAAAAATAGTCTAGTCGGGAATGCTTGGTGATTAGCAAAATAATCGATTCGATATATGTTCTTATGCATGTATGAATACTATACTATATTCCGTGTATAAAATGTGTGCATAATCAAATGTTTTTCCCATGATGTTTTATTAAGCTGAACTTTCTATGTGCTTTAGGTATTATCAGGCTATATTGCATATACGCAAACTGGAACGATCAAAAGTGTTTCTGTAATTGCAAATGACGTCGATTAACTCATTGATGTGTGTTCAATGGCGACACGTGACCAGCGGTATATGTATGTACATACATACATATGTATATTTGACGTAACTACGAGCAACGAGCGACGAGCAACGAGCACTGGTCTTAGTTTCGCTCTGTACGAATCAAATAATAAAATAAAAGCAAAGCAAATGAAATCAGCTAATGATCGGTAATTATCAGTAGGAGAATCGCAGATCAATCAAACAGCTGCCAATCAGTGGCGTGCGACCGAAGCGATCGCTGCCGAGGGGCCAAGGGGAAGAGAAGAAGGTTACGAGCTGACACTTCGCTAAATGGAGCAGCGCTTAGCGCAGCAGCGCAGTCAGCGTCGACGGATCCAACAAGTTGGCTACGTCACGTCACTAAGCACGCAAGCAAAGCGTGATGCAGTGAAGACACAGGCAGATAGAGAGAGAAGCCAATAAGTGGAAGCAGAAGTTAACGAAGAATATAACGAAGTTCGTTGTCGAGAGTTGCGTCGCGAGCTCGAGCTGCATTGCATGCAGGGTGCAAAGTACAAGCGGAGATTGGCAACGCCAACTTCTGGGGGTTTTCCATGCGCTGAGCTCGTATCAATATCAATTTGCGCAACGTATCGTTTATTGCTGCGAGCCCAACATTATCACAAGTGCAGCGCTTCGTTCGAGCTGCAGTTGAACGCACTGCGAAAGTGCTCCTTTTCTTACTTTTAGATATGTGTGTGTGTTTATATTTTGGTTTTTGGACTTCATTCTCTCCATCCTGCTCTCACTCTCTATTCGCCTTTATCTCACACTCTCTATGCTAATTCCGTTAAAGCGAATGCGCGATGTGTTGCGATCAGCGTAGTGGAGCATGCTTCATTGTGAACTTTGGAATCGTACACTAAGATTGCTCCGATTTGTTAGGTTGGACGCAGCTAAGTCCACTTAATACACGTAATGCCACACTTTTCTTTTTTGCCACACGCAAGCAATTAGGTGCCAAAAGTTGAGCTAGCCGCTAGGATTTTGCGGATAAATCTTTTAAGTCTTTTGCAGAAATAAATCTTTTGTTCACACGTTTGTTTGAGGCTATTTCTACTAATTTCAATATGGCGGCTCTTTCAATCAATAAATTATATAATTGCTACAGATATGTTAACAAGTGTGTTTCGATTCGATTTTTATAGTTCGGTAAGATAGGTAAATTAAACTTTACGGGAACAACACAGCTAGTGTGAATGACTAGCGAAATTGAAAAATTTATAATATATATGTATATGAATTTTAGATAATAGTATCGTAAATGATGAGAGAAAGAAATTAATCTGAATTTGGTGTTTAGTAACAAGCTCATAAATACAAGTGTATTTTAATTATTTACTACTCAAAGGCTATTTTAACTTAGGGGAGAAATATTTTAAACGTTTGTGCTCCTTATTTTTCTAATCTGATCATACATTTTTTTTATATCCATCTATATTTTTGCTTTAAATGTTTCGGTTAGTAGACGTTATGTAAATAAACTACTGTTAAATGTTTTTATTTTAAAAAAATAATTAGTTTTTAAAAAGAAAAAAAACTGTTGTATTTGTTATATATTTTTTGTATACATTTTATTCTTATATAACTCACCTTTTCAGAAATCCTTTTGTCAAATTTTGATAGCTAAATAATTGTTCTTGATTATTTTTATTTATTACTTTGCAATATGCTTAAGCTTTTTGATTATTGTGCAAGTCATTTTCACAAAATACTTTTTTTTTGTTTATTAGGTATTTCACCACTTGAACTTGTGCACTTTTGAAATAACGATGACAAGCGATTTTTTTAAATATGCGTATTAAAAATCAATAGTGAATTGTACTTTTTAGTTAATAGTTTTTTGATCTTCTATTTTATTAGCACATTGTCTTATCTTACAAAATCAATAGGCACTTTAACTGTCCAATATTATTTATGTATTTCAATTCGATAGAGCAACGATGCGAGCAGTCAGAACGTCTGCGTATGAATAATTCGATGCTGGGCTGCCAGCGACCGCAAAAGCTGCCTGGGATTGGTTCGTGTTGTTCTGTGGTTTGGCTTCGCGAGCTCCAATTAGAAGCAGAGCGTGTAAAGGTGATTGATAGTATGTGTGTGAGAGAGAGAGAGAGAGTAAGTGAGTGAGTGAGCTGTGGTGTGGTTTGATAACAGCGATATCAATGCTAAGCATCGGTCTAAAGGCATATTAAATGTAAATGATGCGCAGTTTTTAATGCTTTGTTAAACAGGGAGAGAGCATGAGCAGGAGAAATGAGCGCTCTTTTGATTTGATAAGAATGCCCAGCGTATTGTTATTGCCTATTGGTGACTTTCCCCCAACGACGAATTAATTTGCGTGTTGGCAGTTGACAGCACGACAAATTCAAATCCGGTTGGAACTTCTGCGTTGCCACACGCTCAAACGTTTAATGCGTTCGAACATTTTGCTGTTGCCTGCTGCAAGACGTCAAACGCTGTTGCAATCGAGCTCATACAAAACGTGAGCGGTCCGTTCAGTCAGAGCACACAACACTGACGTAGTAGCACTGTGCGGCGCGGTTGTATCTGGTTCTGCTGATCGAGCAGGTCCAAAGTTCGAGATTCAGGCTTTGTCATCGCCGTTGTCAAATGTTTGATTGTTGGCCGCTATTAAATGTGGTTCTTTAAATGGCTTTTTGCAATTTTCAATTGTTTAACTCTCCTTATTTCCGTTGTCGACGCGTGCTTAAGATTAATATTTACGATACGATTGTGACTGTTTATACTTTTTCGAAGAAAATAGTATATTAAGTTTGTCCTGAAGTTTGTAACGCATAGAAGGAAGCGTCGGAGACCCCCAAAAGTTACTGCCAGTATGCTTAGAATGACAATACAAATTGATCTAGCCATGTCCGTCTGTCTGTCTGTCTGTCTGTCTGTCTGTCTGTCTGTCTGTCTGTCTGTATGTATGCAAACTAGTCCCTCAGTTTTTGAGCTATCGCGATAAAACTTTGCACAGACACTTATTATTCCAGGGGACAGCACATTGGTCGGAGCCGGCCGGATCGGATCACTATATCTTATAGCTGCCATACAACTCGAAGTCGGTTTTAGCCATATATCCCATGTTTTTGAATCTATCGCGATGAAACTTTGCACTGATACTTATTATTCAAAGAGACATCACATTGGTTGGAGCCGGCTGGATCGGATCACTATATCTTATAGCTGCCATACAACTCGAAGTCGGTTTTGGCCATATATCCCATGTTTTCAAAGCTATCGCGAAACAACTTTGCATAGATACTTATTATTCAAAGAAACATCACATTGGTTGAAGCCGGCCGGATCGGATCACTATATCTTATAGATGCTATACAACTGGCAATAAATTAAATAAATTTAGAACAAAAAAATGTTACGCGACAAAACGATTTTTACAGCTTAAGAAATTTCAGTGGTGCAGTTGGCAGAGTGAAAATTGCCTATAGGTTCGAAAAGAGTATAAAATCTTCGGCACGCCGAAGATAATCCTTCCCCACTTGTTTTGTATAAGTTTAGTATATTATGATTGATTAGCATTTTGAGTGTGAAACTTTTCACGTTCTCCATGCATGTCAACATGTCAATACGATTATAATCAAAACAAATATTTGGCTTTCAAGAAACTATACAACAACGATACAATGTTAAATTAAGAGATTTCATTTACCGCGATTCTAATTCAATAAAAACTAATACATTTTTGAAATTTCGTTTTCTTTTTTCATTTTTAGCCCAAGCTAATCCCAAGATCACAAAACGCGCGTGTTCTGGAGCACATCGCCATAGCTTATCTCGGCCGCGCCTCTGAAATCTATACTATGGTTAATAGTATGTTGGCGTAGTTTCCTAATGCCTAATGCGTTATGTTTCTTATTTGTATTTAATGGTGCACCTTAGACCTTTAATAAATACACTTGCACAGGGTATTACGAATTTACTGTGAAGTTAATAAGTTTAAAATCTCATATATGGAATTTGAAGCATCTATTGTTTTGCCAAATGATTAGATAATGTTACTAATTGTAAAAGCGTATTTAATCTTCGGCATCTAGAGAATATTTTTATTAAGGCAATTGTCAAAGACATACAAATTTATAAGATTGAGTTTCTGTAAACATGTTTACTTGCAAATTCACTTAGTTCTTACTAATGGTATTATAAATTTCATTAATACACAATGTATGTATAAGGCGGAATAGAAAGAATGAGAGTGGGGAATAAATGGGCAAGAATCAGTAATTGCAAAGACATTTGTTTATAGATGATTCCTTGTTGACAACCGGAAAGTGCCCAGACATACTTCAAATGAACCATTGATAACCATTTGATAACACCCACGACTTGCGGATTAATTACCAACAAGAAAATACAAATTAAAAACAAACGAAAAATATTAATTAAAATCAGCAACTGGCAAAACGAATATAAACAAAATAACCAAAGAATATTTTATAATCTGATATTGCAATACCATAGCGTATACTAAGGTTAAATGGGTCATTATTGAAAAGCGCTTTAATTGAATATATTTCCAGCTAATATTATAAAATATAAGCATAAATAACATAAATATGAAAACTTTTTCTATATTTATTTATAAAATATAAATTCCCAAAAATGTTAAAGATCCAATTTCTGTAATCCAATTCAATGTTTGAAAAATTCAAAATAATATAAACAAATGTCTTTTTATTATTCTTGAATATTCGACTACATACACGTAGACACTGAACAACAAGTAATAATCCTCTAGTCGGGGTTGCCCGACTTGGAGATACCCCGAACCCAGTCCTTAAATTTTATCCAAAAAGTGAAAAATTGTTACATGTGTATGCTATTCGAGGTTATACAGGCCAAATATTGTGCCTCTAGCTCCTTTAACTTCTAAGTTATATCTCAAAAGCGCTAGTCAGAAATCGAAATTTATCGATAACTTCTGAACTGGTCGAGTTATCGATAAAATGAAACAAACTTGATCTGTCCCGGAATTCCGAGAACTTATATTCCAGTCCCTAGCTCTTGTAGTCGGAAATGCTTCCTTATGCCTGTTACATACTTTTGCACATCATTATACCTTATTTACCCATTTTTAATGCATTCAGGGTATACAAAGTATTTTAAATGATTATGAGATTATAAAAAAAATAAAAGATGTATACAAAATTTTATGAATTATGAGCAGTGAAATCGAAATACCCTCATATTTTGGAAAATTGTTTCAAATAATGGATCGATGTGAAAATGTATGTATTTCATATTTTAACATGTTTGATCAAGACATTTAAAAGAAATTGCAGAAACGCGTGACTAGTAGTTGTCGCTACTATTTTATAAATATATTATGAATTTGAGCTCGCATTCAGCTGATTATCAAAAGCAACATACCCGATTCGCCGCAGCTTATTCTTATGAGTAATTAACACATTTTATGGCGCTCTATCAAACGAATCATGGCCAAGATTCAAGATGACACACGCGCCTAAAGCTGAATCATTTCGACGGGCCGTGCTGGTAGTCAGATGAGTGTTCAGCAGGGTGGAGGGAAGGCTTGTGCATGTGAACTTGGCGTGAATCCTGAAATCACGAAAGATAAATGAATGCTAAAAATAATTTGACAGCTAAGACAATGGGGCTAAAGGTTTATTTATCCGAAGAGCACGCAGAAACTTTCCACGATGCTCGCATATAGTATTGTCAGCGTAATTATTGAAATCGAGAGTAGTCGCAATCATAGTGTCTCTGTGTGCGTGACTGGGAATGTGAGTGAGACGCAGCCAACGATATTGAGAATGCGCTATAACCAATCGACTTTCGGACTTTGTAGCCACTTGGCGTCAGCTGATGCTGATGCTGATGCTGATGTGATGCTGATGCATTGCCAGACACATGAGAGACACTCGCCTCTGGCCATGCACGACAACTACTTCATTGAGTTAATTTTAATTGAAATACGCATACATATATATACTATATACTTTATTAAGGTTTTTTAGCCTACATAATGGCAAAGTCCATTTACGAGTCATGCGGCAGACACGTGAACCGCCAGCAGAAGCAGCACAGTAACCCGAAAATACTACATATTCATCTGAAATGCGTTTGCGCTCAATTTGCTTCAATCTCAATCTCAACCTCAATTTCAAATTCAATTTCAATGCACTGCTGACCAATTAACGGAACTAAGCTAAACTGTGATTGGAGCACGCCTGCAGCTCGTGCTCAATATTGCCACTCTTTTCACAACTTATGCCCCATTGTGGCAGTGACACGAAAAACTGTTAAACGACGCCAATCTCTTTGCAATCAATCGGAAAATAAACCATATGCCAATTGAAGTCCCTAAAAATAGGCTTTTAAGCGGTGCGTAATGTTGTATTATGTGGTTAGGGGGACGCTAATTGCCAGATACGAGTATTAGCACCGTTGGCACCGATTTTTGCGGTTCTGCATGCGACAGATCGTGGCTATAGTAATCAATAAAACAAATACTTCCGTGTCACTAGGCCTATAACAGGTTCTTTTCTGTTTTTGGCAAAAACTAATCAATCTAACTAATGAAAATATATGGTAATACTAATATTGATGACAATACTAATGTTAGTATTAATACTTGTACCAATGCTAATAATAGTACCAATATTTACGGTAATACTAATCCTTATAATAATACCAATACTAATACTAATCCTAAGAATATTCCTAATACAAATAACAATAATCATACTATAAATAATATTAATACTAATACCAATTCTTAAACTTATACAAATACTAATACCATACTAATACTTCATATAAAATTATAAACTATGACTTATTCGTTTACGTTTTTATTTATTTTGACGATCTATTATTTAATCGAAAAAACTAATTGATACTTGAAAATAAATAGAGCACAACCATCAAATGAAAAGATTAGAGTCCATCCAAAGTTTAAACAACTAATTATACTGATAAGCAAACAAAAAAATACAATGTATGAGTGCTGGCTACCCTTTTGAGTATATTCACCATTTACCTAACAAACACTATCAATTCACAAGTTAAATCAGCCGCTGGATCAAAAAAAAAAAATCCGACTGCGTAATACTCTGAAAACAAATGGAACGGAACCTTTTTGCGGATGTATAGACGAGGACCTAGTGGATGTGGGAGTTTCATGACCTTTGAGAAATCTTAACAGCACACTACCTTCCAAGTTTTGTGATCTAGCTTTATACCGTGGGAGATATTTTGTTTAATCTTTGGAAAAGCCTTCAAGTAATATATCACCAGCAATATACCTACCAAATGTTATGACTAGCTTTAATATAGTGGAAACTATTCAAGTTTCATCGATTTCAGATTTAAGGTATATCGACATGCTATCGATTTGTCAGCCTCCCAGTGTGTGTGGCCAGTTCACATTATCGATGTTTTAGGTCTCTATCTTCACTTGACTAAAAAAAAACAAGTTAGAGTGCTCTAGTCGGGAGTGCCCGACTACGAGATACCCTGAACTCAGTAATTACAATCATTCATACTAATCTCAACACACACATGCTGCAGTACAAGCAGTGCAAGCGGTTAAAGCAGTTAGCTTGCTTTTTCGCTGAGCCCTACATAATTGAAATTGAGTTTTAAATTATTTCTGTGTTTATTGTCCGATCTTATTGAAATGTTTTTGGGCAAACAATTGTCAATAATATGTGTGACCTAACCAAATTGCAGGGTCGTAGCTTAAAATTTTTTTGAAAGATTGGAAAAATTTAGATTTCAGACCAGCGTTTTTGGGCCATAGCTTGAAAGTTAGAAGAACTAGTGGCACCAAATTTGGTAAGTAAAATCTTGAATAGCATACACACGTAACAAAAATTTCACTTTTTGGATACCACTCCCCCATCAACCCAAAAGTTCGAAGAACGCATTTTTGAAAGTATGACCTTGGAATTTGGTTTGGTCACACACCAGGTGTGACCGACTAGGTGATGCCCTGAGCCCAGTCCATACCTACTTATACAGACATACAAGCACTCAAATGCTGGAAGCAGCTTAGGCAGTTAGCTTGAATCTTTAGCGAGCTCACACTATGGAAACTTCAATCTTAAATATATTCTGTGTTTGGCGAAGATTCATTGGGGGTGGTATCTGGAAAGTGAAATATTTGTAACATGTGTATGATATTCGAGATTATACATACTAAATTTGGCCTCTAGCTCTCATAACTTCGAAGCTAGGCCCAAAAACGCTGGTTTGAAATTAAATTGATCGATAACTTTTGAACGGAATGAGTTATCGATAAAATGAAATAAACTTGATCTGACCAAATATTAAGTCTCTAGCTCATATAGTCTCTGATATTCTTGTGTTCATACAGAAGAGCAGACAGACCGACATCGCAAAATCTACTCGGCTGTGGATATATATATACTTTATACATAATTTTGCACAAAACCATCATACCCATTTTAATGGGTTCAGAGTATAAAAAGTGGTGATTGCTCAAGCATATCGTGCGATATAACAATCCCCCTTTACTTCACTTTCACTTTTGATATGTTCCATATTTTTGTTGTCCGTGGCTTCGTTTCTTCGAGGTGTTCTCGGTTGCAATGATTTTACTTGGCCCGTGCCACTATCGCTTATCAACATCACAAGTTCATGTTCAGGCGATAAGAAGTGTGTGCCCCAGCTGCGTGTTTACATTCTTCCTCGTCTTCAACTCAATCGCAACTATTGCACTGTCGTCTTTGATTAGCTTTGAAGGGGATTTTCCGAGCAATTTGCTAACTATTTTATTGCAGATAGCTGTGGCAAGTTCCACAAGGTGATAATAGATAAACTGTAACTTTATTATGGTCTGAGAATCATGGCACAGGCATGTACCATGCATGGCTATTTGGCTGATAGAGGCGTGATGTACAGATTTAGAAACGTAGTTTAGTATCTTTTAAAAGTGTCTTTGCTCAAAGAAAACAATTTTGGTTAAATGAATCTACATATATTTTTGGAAAGAGCTATCGGTGTAATGGTATGGTGTCTCTAACTCTCGTAGTCTCTGGGATCCGTGTGCTCATACAGACAGACGGACATGATCGTGGGCCATGTGGCATAAGATAAAACTTATTGGCTTGGGGTTGCGTTTATTTCATGCAGCTGTGTTGTCTCCATCATTGAGGCAAGCAAAAACAAGTGGGAAAGGATTATCTTCGGCGTGCCGAAGATTGTATACTCTTTTCGAACCTTTAGGTTGGTGGTGCCAACTGCACCACTGAAATTTCAAAAGTAGTAAAAAATCGATTTATCGCTTGGCATTTATTTTTTTGCTCTAAGGATTGGTATCATATGAATTTAAATTTTTCTTTAAAATTATTGAATTCAAGTTATTAGATATATATTTAACACAAATAATTAGAAAAAAAATAAAAAGCAATAGGTCGCGGCTGGAATTTGAACCGTGCTCTCCCGTTTGTCAGCCCAGCACTGTAATACTTACGCCACCAAGCAGTTTTGAAATGCGCTGACAAATTTGATTATACTGATATTTATACTCTTTTCGAAGAAAATAGTATATTAAGTTTGTGCTGAAGCTTGTTACTCATAGAAGGAAGCGTGGGAGACCCCCAAAAGTTACTGCCAGCATGCTTAGAAAAACAAAACAAATTGATCTAGCCATGTCCGTCGGTCTGTCTGTCTGTATGTATGCAAACTAGTCCATCAGTTTTTGAGCTATCGCAGTGCCTCTAGCGTTCGCCATCATGCTACCCCAGAGCTGATGCTTTGCGTTGAAGTCGCCCCCAACGATCAATTTTGACCAAGCTGATCCAGTAGTCTGCCAAAGTCTGGGGTACTCCAAGGCAATCCTGGTGGAAGGTACGTTGCAGCCACCGTGATTCCGCCCAAATTGGTTGATACCATTACAGTAGCCAAATGTACGTGGTTAGTCGTGATCGCTTGAAGGTGATAGTGTACTAATCCCTGCCTAACTAGCACACATGCTCCTCCTTTTGGGCGGCCTCTAGGGTGATCTGCTCGATATCAGGTGTAACCTACCATATTGAAGTAGGAGCCACCGTGTAAGAAGGTCTCTGAGATAAGCATGACGTCAATTTCATGCCTGTTCACAAAAAAAATATTAAAAAATAAAAATAAATAAAACAATATATATACCATAAAAAAAATGTCGAAAACTAAAACAAATCACAAATCGTCTCAAATGCTACTGTTAGGCGTAGCTTCTCCTATGCAGACATAGTACGACCACGTGGAGAGAAACATACTAACGTGAATACAACACAGGATAGCTCCCGGTTGTTCGATATCAGTAGCAAATTTAATATATTGGAAAAAGCTATAAGCGACTTAAATAGCAGAATGGACCAAATGTTTAAGCTCATACAGGACACGATGGAAGCAAACAAAGCTTTTCGGTGCAGAAACTTATTTCAAAATGATTAGCATACAATTAACAAGTAAGAGTGCTCTAGTCGGGAGTGCCCGACTACGAGATACCCTGAACACAGTCCTTACAATCATTCATATTAATCTAAACACACACATGCTGCAGTACAAGCAATACAAGCAGTGCAAGCGGTCTAAGCAGTTAGCTTGCTTTTCGCTGAGCCCCACATAATGGAAAGTTAAATCTTAAATAACTTCTGTGTTTATCGTCCGATCTTATTGAAATTTTTGGGGCAAACAATTGTCAATAATATGTTGACCAAACCAAATTGCAAGGTCGTACCTTCAAAAATGCGTTTTTTGAACTTTTGGGGGGTTTGGGGGTGGTATCCAAAAAAGTGAAAAATTTGTTCATGTGTATGCTATTCGAGATTATACATGTCAAATTAGGGGCCTCTAGCTCTTATAACTTGTAAGTTATATCCAAAAAACGCTGGTCTGAAATCGAAATTTATCGATAACTTTTGAACGGGACGAGCTATCGATACATTTTAATAAACTTGATCTGTCCCGGGATTAGGAGAACTTATGTTCCACAATAGTCTCTAGCTCTTGTAGTCTCTGATATCTGTGTGTTCATACAGACAGACAGACGGACAGACGGACAGACGGACAGACAGACGGACATGGCTAGATCGACTCGACTGTTGATACTGATCAATAATATATATACTTTATATGGTCGGAGATGCTTCCTTATGCCTGTTACATACTTTTGCACAACTTCATTATACCCTTTTTACCCATTTTTAATGGGTTCGGGGTATAAAAATCGGATTATGGAATGCACGAGGCCTAGTCAAAAACATTGAAGAACTTAGACTTTTCCTTAGTGCTAACTCAATTGATGTAATGTTGATAACAGAGACACATATGCGTCCTGGACTGACAGCACATTTACCAGGATACGATCAATATTACGCTAATCATCCCAGTGGAAATTCGAAAAGTGGTTCTGCAATTTTCATACGATCGTCTATTAGTCATACTCAGAATGAACCTACATACTTCTAGACTGAATATACATGTTGCCAGCGTGAGTGTGCCGACTAATGGTGGATGCATCAAAATATCCTCTATATATCTACCTCCCAACCAACCTTGGTGTAAAACTGACTTTGACCAGCTATTTTTAAGTTTGGGCGACAGATTCATCGCAGGCGGTGATTTTAACGCAAAGCATCCATGGTGGCAGCAGCAATTGCGAAATCCTCATACAACACTCGACTAACACCCTTTGCTCTGGGCTTTTTATGCCCTGAACCTATTAAAAATGTGTAAAAAGTGTATAATGAAGTTGTGCAAAAGTATGTAACAGGCATCTCCGACCATATAAAGTACATATATATTATTGATCAGTAT
>JAWNLL010000499.1:0-72779 GCA_035042425.1 Drosophila flavopinicola | reverse complement strand
TTGCACTGCTAAGCCCACTCACACACACACATGCGCACATCCATAAACATATTAAAACTTATGTAAACGCACCGATATTTATTAGGGTGCTTCTGATACCAAATCTGCGAAAACAACTTTGATGTCAGCTAAAAAAATGACGTAACTCTTTTCACTTTTGTTGCTTTCTAATTCGCTTCTTGCACTTTATAAGCATTTTGCTCGTTTGTTTGTTTTTTTTTTCCCCCGCTATTTAACGATTTTACATGTACATGAGCTATATAGAAACCGCTAGAAATACATGTACTTTAGTGGAGTATACGATTAAACGATTTGTCTAGCTGCTATTCTAACTATCTATGTATCTATAAGGTAATTTGATACACGTCTAAGTTAATCGAAACGTAATTATTGATTCAACTCATTGCACTATGCAAATATAAGAGAGAGCGATATAAAGTGTTGAGGACTACGACGAGATTCTAGAGTGAAAACTCTCTATATTTATGTATTAGACATTTAGGTATTTTATGCGTATAAGTAAAGCTACATATGTTCATATAATAATAATTACAATCTATAATTGTAGTCTAGAAACTATTGAAAGAAAACAACTGCTTGCTTACTGCAGTGACAGCACATTTAAATAAATAAACATATTAGATCTTTAACAAGAAGCAGTCTGCTTAGCAAAAAGCCAATTCCCAAATGTTTAAGAAGTTTGCCACATTTTATATTATATCTAATAAATATTCAGAATATTTTATGTGTTCATATATAATACATATAGTACATGTATGTAATAAGCTAACAGATTATTTATAGGCATTTAGTTTTACCAGCATGGTATGACGATATTTAATTGATATAGTCTATTAGGCTACATAGCAAACTATCACATACTCGAACATATGTAAATAATTTTAAAATGGATCAATGATTTGGGTCAAAATGTACTACAATTACTGACAATTTACTTACTTAAAATTCCTATAAAGTATTGCATGTTGCTGGCATTTTGTACTACTTATGATACAAGAACTACTAGGATTTCACTCAAAACTTTTCTTAAAATGGGATTCAATTCAAAGAATTAATTTTATAAGAACAAACCAAACCCAGCATACTGTCCACTGGAATCTGTGTGTAATTGCATATTTAGCTACGAAGATTTAGCTAATAGATAGTTAACAACGTACAGGTACTAAATGTGTTTTCGATTGCGGCAATTGACAATGAGAGGCATAGAAATGTTGCAAAATGTGTCTAAGCTTGGTTTGTTTTGTATTTTATAGATTCAAATTGCGAATAACAATTCAAATATTATAATAACTTAAAGTATTGTGTACGTGATATAAGTACAAACAAATATAATACAACCACTAAGTATTGACACATAGAGGCATCAAACCAACTAAAAAGTGTCTGCATAGAAAATCTAAGCTAGACCAAAGATGCTCTTATTTTGTTTGTACCTCGTGAGCTTAAAATGGCGTGCCACAAGAGACATGCCTCTTTGGATGGTCTGTTATTGTCGCTGTGATAAGAATCATATGCAGATATGCCGCCAACACACGCACACGTCCTTAGAGACTAGCGTCTTCAGTACTTTAAGCCAGTTTGAGACCAATGGCGATTTATTTAATAATTTAAATCACGTGTTAAAAGAAAACAAGGGATGGAATGTATTTTAGAGTTAAGTTTTCATTAACATTTTCACTTTAAGCTTTCCCTATGAAAATGTTTTTATTTTATATTTGAATAAATAAATAATAATAATTAATATTGATTATATAAATATTATATAATAATTAATAAAGATTATATAAAACATTTTGTAATGCAATTGTTTAATATAAGTTTTTAAGCTAAGGGTATCTGTATATAGATTTAGAAGATGAGTTTGCTGAAATTAATAAATATGTGTGTGCCATCCTTATCGGACATTCCGTAATATCAGAACGTACTGGTCTTATAGAATGGTCTTATGCTTTCAGAAATATGGGATCTTTCTTACGGTTTTACACAGAGGATACATAGGAAAAATGATGTCGCAGAAAGTATTTTCGAAAGATCTTGGGCAAATTCGTAAAAAGCTCGGGCCCTATTTTATTTTAATTTAATTTCAAATACAACTACGGTCAACATCAATGCGTCGTTGACAATACAAGAGCCAGGAAAATGTTGTTGACTCTTAATTTATTGATCCCGACTCTAGGCACTTGAACGAAGTTCAATTCAAATAATATATAAATATTTAAGAACATTAATGCGTTAACATTACTAACCATTTTAATGTAAGGTTTAAGCCTTACATTTAAAAGCTATTTAACAATTTCCTTTCCCAACTTGGTGGAATGAAGAATAAATATTGTTTGGTATCTACCATTTACCAAGTCTTTGTTTCTCTTTTTTGGTCCCTTTTGTTCAATAAATTTTACTTTGAAAAATAATTTTTGGTAGTCGTCACTACTAGAAGACGACTTTACGTAAACGAGCATCATAATATGTTTGTTTTAGTGTGCAACGCATACATGATATAAAGAGGTAATGGTTAATGCAATTCAATTCTGTTTTTGCGCTTTAGTCAATATATGATATGATCAATTGTTGCTTGATAATAATTTTGATTACATGAATTTGCTTTCCTTGTTTTCTAGTAAAGCACTATATAAAGAAGGTAATAAATGGTCATTGGACTCAAAACTGCTGAGAGCTTAAAGTACCCTTCTTTGCGAATGGGTGCACTGCTGATCCGAAAACTAAAAATTAAAGAAACAAATTCACATACCCACGCACTGTAAGTTTGTGAATACGCGTTCACATATGTACAGTGATCACTAAAGTATTCATTGCTAAGCATATGGAGCATAAACCCAAGTATTTCACCATCTTAGCAACTACTTTTGTATATTTTTTTTCACTGCATTCGTAGAATGATGTTTACGAAAGACAATGCAAAAGAAAAAATTGCAAAACGTTTAACAGTTATCAAAATAGAGCCACACAACGGAAAAAAACGCATATTTTCATGTCACAAAAGTATTCATCGCTCTTATATATATTTACTTATGTTACGAAGATTTAGGTAATGCAGTTTAAGTTATTATTTTTTTTTGTGTCCCTTGCTGTCTCATATACCCTCCAAGCGTCTTGACATCGATTCCACAAATTTACGGCAATATTCGGGACCTATTTTGGACCATTCATCCTGCTGTACCTGCTTTAAGACTAGTTTTGAAGAAATATGGTTCTATCTAACTTTTAGCTTAAGATATGACTATAGATTCTTGATGGGATTAGTGTAGGGACTCTGTGGGGGAGCCTTTGACTATTTAGTGTTGCATAAAATCCACATTTGTACTGCCAAGCAGTGTGTTTTGGGTAGATATTTTTTTGAAACAGAAATTGACCACGCTCAAATCCCATTTTGGAGGCAGTAACAGCCACATTTTTTTTTAATATGTTAAGATACACATTAGAGTTCATAATGCCATCAACAAAAACCAAATTGCCCATACCACGTGCAGACATATAGCCCCAAACCATAACTGAACCTCCACCGTGCTTTATAGTTGCTGTTGTATTTTTAGGATTAAACGCGTATCCAGGTTTACGCCATATAATGTGACGACCGCCAGAGCCAAAACTGTTGTATTTGCTCTAGTCGATGAATATGATAGTCTCCCAGAGTGAAAATGGTTGTATTTTGTAGCAATTATCAATAGATAATCTCTTTGTAAAATTTACAGTGGAAATTATAATTTTTTCTGAAAACTCGACCATGTATATCTTTTGATCGGAGCACCCTGCGGACAGTTTCATCACATACGCTTGTGTTGAGGGTTGTTTGGAGAATATCGTTAATTTTTGGCGCAGAAATATGTGGGTTATTCCTGTTTTCCTGTAGAACTTTCCTCTCCTCCCTGGCAGATAAAGACTTTGGACGTCCAGAACGCTGGATATTTTCCAATCTACCGCGATATTTCAAACGCTGTATAGCACTTCGGATAGCGGTAGGACTTCTGTCGAACATTTAGCAATAATAATTGGTAGATCGCAATTCATTGTGAAGATATAATATTATTTTCTTCTTAACCACACTTAATTCGTTTCCCTTGACCATTTTGACGTACTAACAAAAACTTTGATGGTCAAATTGAACACATTGAGCGAAAATCTTATCTACACAATATAAATGTGCAAAAAAAAAACATAAAAAACATGTACAAACATGCACAAGCTAAAATAACGGAGAGTACTTTTGTGACATGAAAATATGCGTTTTTTTTAGTTTTGTTGCTCTATTTTGATAACTGTTAAACGTTTTGCAATTTTTTCTTTTGCATTGTCTTTCGTAAACATCATTCTACGAATGCTGTAAAAAAAATATAGAAAAGTAGATGCTAAGATGGTGAAATACTTGGGTTTATGCTCCATATGCTTAGCAATGAATACTTTAGTGATTCACTGTATGTATATAAATGGCTCAAGAGCCACAGCGGAATTTTCTCAGTCAGCGGCGGCTTTGCATATGATTGTTATAGAGACAATAACAGACAAAGTGAAGCGCTAGATCCATTTCCAATCGACATTATAAGCTCACAAGGTGCATACAAATAACAGCGTTATCTGTATGGGACCCAATCGCTTAGAGTTTTTATAAACTTTTTAGTCGATTTGACTCATATATTATATTTTGTACGGCACATAGAAGCTATTGAGTACGGCACGCAGCAAATAGTGTCCTGCATAACTTACTGGACAAATGAGTCTTATAGCAATGATATTTCAACTACTACAGTTGTACTCATTCAACTCAGTGAATTCAGTTCATCACTTTTTACAGAATGGACTTATATTTCAATTGAGTCTCATAGTCCTTCAGTATATCACTTGGACAGGTTTCAAAAATCTTCACAGCCACACCAAAAATTACTATTTTCGAGGATATCTCAAAGACATGGTGTGATAGGGTAAAACGAACTTTGGATTTGGATTCAACGATCCTAAAAACATTTAGTAGACATAGTCAGACTCCCAGATCAAATCTCTTTTGTGGTTTCGTCGTGAACGAATGAACGAGAACAGGAAACGTGAATGACTGATCGGTTTGAGAGTCAAATGACCTACTGAACGATTATGGGACTCAAATGACCCACTGAACGATGTGAGAGTCAATCAGGCAGTCAGTACAGTCGATCAGACTAAAGATTAATTCAATCGAACCTAGTTTAAATTATTATTCTACTAAACACGCTTATATATATATATATATATATACATTTTTGGCATTTATCGGCATAAGAAAACGTTCTTTACCTTGTGGGCGTTTTCAAAGACGTGAATAGTATTGTTATTTTGTTTTGTATTACTATTTTTGGTAGTTGTTGTTTGATTTTTTTTTTTAATTGATTGGTTGTAAAATATTGTTGAAAGATATTTCATGTTTAGCCAACATAAATACACGTTTGCATCAGTATCGTAAAAGTTAAATTTAAATAAAAGGTAGTACGTTAAAGTGTCGGTTAAATAGCATATATACATAAAGTTACTTACACATATATATATAGTCAATTTAAATACTAACTTAAAATTCTGTTGGGAAAAAAATCTAAATGGGCTTAAAGTAATAACAAATCTATTTTAGCTAAGGGTTTCGCAAATATGTTTGTATAGTATATCGTATTTAATCGAATACGTGATAGTATGTATTCGCACATACTGGATGCTGGCCTTCTTGATACTTAGTTTAGTTTCTAATTTACAGTACTTACTCAGTAGACTCGACCGTGGGCGTTGTCGGCATTATCATCAATATGCAGTTCACGAGAATAGTGGTAATGATAAATAACGAAAATAATGGATGCACTAAAATGTAAATGGCCACACGACGAATCGGATTGAATGGATCAAGCAGCCACATTGCTTTTGATGCAGAAAATCGAAAAATATCTTTTCCCTTGCTTACAACTACGAATGTCTGCAAAACGAGATACACAATTTGATTTGGATTGATATGGTAACATATCCTATTAGATCATAAGTATATTATAAATGAATAGAATGGTTGGCCAATCACTTACCAATACATTGCTGTAGTATGGATCAATATCCTCGAGAGGAGTGGAGGCCAATTCCGGCGGGAAGCTACCTTGCAGTCGAACAGGTATTGGCACACCCTGTTCAAGTGTAGGATCCGGTTGTGGACCTTCATCCTCGTCCTCGTCATCATATCGGATCTGTCATTGCAGCAGGTTTAAGACGTTGTGACGTTTACGAATACAAAGAACAAAAAATTGTACACACACATTAGCATGACCGTTATACACGAATTAGATGGTCATTAGTATACATATATGTATATCACATATGTATTTGAGGTATGCATAAATACACTCCCAATTTCAGTCCAATAGAGTACAATATAATGAATTTAAATGCCTGAATGCAACACCACGAACTTTGAGTGAAGTTATTTTCGAAACGGACAGAATGAGCCCGAATAAGTGAATGCGCAAAGGGGAATAATGATTTTTTCATAGCTTAATGCATTCGAATTAGCTGCCGTTAGGTTTCTTTGTTGCTTTTTTCTGCATTATTATTATATATGTACTTATCCTCAGCAGTACTCATGCTTCACTATGTTGTTTCACCTTCAGTTAATTCGAATGAATTGGGAAAAAATTACCCACAGTCATTAATATTCGGGCCTCTTTGAATAAATTATGTCGTATTAATTCCAACTCACATTCAAATTTGTTCATTTATTTTTTGTGAAAACGCTTTGTTGGCTGTTTTGACTGCATTAATGCAGACCTCTGATATGTATCATTGACTTGTAGTTTCGTCCATTCAGATAAACAATCTCTAAAAAGTCAGTAGTATGTAGCCACACACGTAGTCTAGTACAAATAAAAGCGCAATAATTTAAAATATCAATTTCAACTTTAATTAACGTTAATTGGAAAATTTAAGTTGTGTTATGGTGTAAATTTTCAAATACAGTTTAGTATACTGAATGTACTTTTGAGTGTGTGGATGATCAAATACAAACTATGTATTTTAGTTTAAGGCCGGACAGTAATGCAAAAGGTTAAACCAAAATAAGATGTGGACCAAATATTGGTCAACCATATTATACTTATCCGATTTCAGTTGAGCTAATCTATATACAATTCCAAGACAAAAATGACTGTTACAATAATTATGTTAATATAATGCAAATATGTATATGTTGGGAAACCAGCTAAGAAACAAATGTAAGCATATTCAAAAAAAAATCATGCAAAAATGTGTTGAAAGAGTGCACTCGCACTCGCACACACACACACACACACACACACATTCAACGCAAACACAGTCAGGCCAACTTTCACCTGACACAGCTCCTAAGTGGCCACGGCAGCTATCTGCACAGCTTCGGCCACGAGACGACAGCTGAGTGTCTACACTCCTGTCACGACGTGCTGGAAGACGCAAAGCACGCAATCTTCGAACGCAGCATATTCGCGTCGCAGAGACAGCGTTTGGCGATGGCGCTATTTCAATGGACAACTTGGTCCCATGGATACTCCAGTCCACTGAGAGTTGTGAAATGGTCAGCGAGCTCGCATCGGCCATTATGACCGAACTGCGATTTGCTGAACACGAGAGGAGAGGAGAAGTAGATTAGGCGAGCAAGTAGTTTTGTGAAGCAATGCCTTACAGTCCCCACAAAACTACTTCAACACAACCAAATTTCCTCACACTAAGCTTTAAAAATAAATATAAGCAATAAACTGAATGAAAAAACACATACACATCGGCCAGGTAATAGTGCAGCTATCGACATGGTCATTAATTGGCTGCGTCAAAATGTCCAATCATTAGCTGAGCACAAAACCGAAGCAGTACTTTTCAGCAGCCGGAAGCGAGTGGAGATTGCGAGTATTCGGGTTTGCTCGATCATAGTTGGGACCAAATCTTTTATAAAATACCTAGGCAGCAAGGCAGCGCTTGCAGTAACTGCAGTAAGTAGAATGATGGCTAACAACAAAGGCCCAAAGCAAACCAGAAGGCGTCTGATTGCTTGTGTGGCCACCTCAACGCGCTATATGGCTCAGCAGTCTGGTTCCCAGCAACAGCAATCCCGTCCTACATGACGATATGACATCCGCGAAGCATCACTGAGACTGTGGCAGGAAAGATGGGATGCGGCCAGATGGACGCATATAATCATTCCACAAATCGCTAGTAAGCGGAAGGTGCATTACTACCTGGCCCAGTTGTAGCGGCAATCTTTTTTTTCACATACGTTCATGTTACTGTAGTTATCCTCCATATTTATCCATGTCCTAATAGCTTTAAACTCTAATATATATGAAAAACAGCAAAGTAGAACAGTGAGCGGGAATATAGTAGACCCATTTTCGTGGCGATCCCAGATGTGACCGTATTACCTGTTGAAAGATAATGATTTAGCTTGTGCGTGGCGATAGCAGTAGTATTTACCTAGATCTTGCGTATTACCATGATCATTCATCGATCAGCTGAACAGAAACGGTAATGCCAACCAGTTGCAAAACAGGTGATCTCCAGTGGTAAGTACAATTAAAAACCGCCCAACTTGAGTAGCAGAGGGAACGAACAACAGATGGCGCTACTTAAATAAAGTAAGTGCCTACTTTCAAGAGTTATGCTAACGACGAAGAGAAGCTACAATTTGGATGGTGTTTATAACAGAGCGAAATAAGTTCCACATAGAGTCAACGGATATACATGGTCTTGGAAGCAACTTATCCCCCCTCCGCTCCGGCGGCGTATCCAAAAACAGGTCTCTGGCGTCCGGGAGATGTCGGTATAAGTCCCAACAATTAAACATCAGGGGGATCCTTTCATCTCCGCTGGATTGAAAATATTGACACTGAGAAACTTTTTTATTTCCTCGGAGTGTCTGCGCCATAGTTACAGTGTCTGTGGCATGCGTCTGCGCCGTCTCTGTTGCAGAACTGCTCCAACAAATCCAGCATGCATCTGTCTTATATTGAGTAGTTTGCTGGTCTGTGACTGTACCGTAGCGGTCGGTAGATTATACTGAACTTGGCGGGAGATATAAAATTCACCTCCCAAATCTCTCATCCCTCTATTGGAAAGTCGAGAAACAACAATAGTACGCCAGTCGTCCACTTTGCTGACTTAGCAGTTAGCGGCCCAAACACCATCCTCAGCTCCTCCAGCAGTGAATGACCGAATATTCCAGTTCAGAGCAGCTGACATTGCTACCGAAGAGACTGGTCCCCTAAAGGAGGCCGTGAGTTAACGGGCCCAATCGAGCTAATCGACAAAAAAAAACTTAAAGAACAGCAGAATTACATCGGTAACATCGAACACACTGGCTCTGTTCTGGATGAGTTCATGTAACAAGTTAACGAGAAGGATCCTGTGAAAATTCTCGTGGCCGCACAGTTAAGGTTGACAGTAAAAGATCGTGATGACAGCCAGTGCCCCCGATGTCAAGTCCAATCGCAGAGCCTATCGACCAGCAACAAGAATGGCACACAAACAACTCCAACTGCAGGTGTCCAGAAAGGTACAGTCCCGAAGTTACGAAGGTACGCTTGTGAACCTTCTGATACACACACCCCGATCAATACTGTTAATTATCAAACTGCCTCTTTCTCATCCAGAGGCAGAAGAAACATACCGAAATGAATGAAAATCAAAGGGAAGCACGTCAAGATGAGGATGAAATCCACGCAACCTATGTCTTAAAGATGATAAAATCTGCAACCTGCCCTGCAAAAATTTAGAATTAATATCCAGGGCATAAGAAGAACTGCACCCGGCGATCTCCTGCTCAATAGAGCTGCACACAGTGATGTAAACAACTCCCACTGGAAAAGCGGATGTCAAGGCGTTGCATGAAACCGTGCAGATAGAAGTAAATGAGCATGATGAGCTGGACACAGTCAATGAAATACTGTAGGCCATCTTTGTCAATGTGGACAAATTTATTGCCACGCAAACCTTGCCCACATTGAAGCCCTATGGACGCACTTCTGGAAAATGGGCAAAATGCACATATGTTGCCTATTTATTTATATATTTTTTTTGTTTGGTTGAGTCATTTTTTATTTTTTATTTATTTATTGTTGACTATTGACAGTCGACACAAAAGAACTTATATAAAATTTTAAAACATTTAAAGGCATATTTTAAATTTACACATAATTTAAAATATTAAGTTAAAGATATAAAGTTAAAACTACGTTAAGTTCTGGGGATACCAATAGGAAAATTAAATCATTGGTCCAACATTTGTTGCAAGGATTGGGGAAAACCCAGAAAAAACCCATTCAAACCAATAATCAATAAATACTTGTTTAGTACTTTGTTAATATAGAAAAGAAAAAAAAAAAAATAATCAGTTAGTATATACTATTAGAAAGTATATTATAAAAATAAAAGATAAATAGAAATAGAAGATAGAGAGAGAATAAAGAAAAATAAAGGAGCGAAATAAAAAAAGAAAAGGAAAATAGATTTAACTAAACACGGGCAGAGGAGTCCCGTAAATACAAAAGATTTTACTAGTGGGAGAGAGAGCGCAACCGAGATTACATGAAACACTTTGTTGTTGTCCTTGCAAAGAACACGAAGAGGATTGTGCACTTAGTTTCTATTTGGCCTACTAGGAGCAAAAAGTTTAGTCAAGCTAACAGAAAGGAAGAATCTATGTCGCCGTTAATTAACTTGTGTAGGAAGACAGCACCATGCGTTGTTCTACGCTTAAGTGACGACGGAAGATTAATTAATAAAAGCCTACTGGAATACGGTGGCAAACGGAGATTGGGATCCACGTTAAGTCCACGTAAGGCGAAGAGCAGAAATTGCTTCTGCACGGATTCTATTCGCTCTTGGAAGTTTTGGTACTGCGGACACCAAATACATGAGCAGTATTCAAGGATAGGACGAACTAGTGATACATAGAGCAGTTTTGTGGTGAAAGGATCGTTAAATTCTTTCGACCAACGCTTAATAAAGCCAAGTGCACATTGGGCCGCATTAGTGATAGTTGACATATGCAGATGAAAGCTAAGCTTGTTGTCAAAAATGACTCAAAGATCTTTAACTGTAAAAATACGTTGCAATGGAACATTGTCAATCGTGTAAGTTTTTTTTTTTTTTTATTTATTTTTATTTGGCAAGCTACATAGGGTGTTTACCCTATTTCCAGGCCGGTATAACTTTGACATTAAAAACCCATCTCAGTGGGGAGATGACGCTGTTGTCAGCACGGGTATGCTATAATATATATTGCTATAATTTTCTAAAGAAGCCGGCCGTTTCACGACCGGCCAAGGATCCAGAGGTCCGACGGGTGCTTGCGCTTAAGACGCCTATGTCTCGCCGGTCTTGCGAGTTGTCTAGCCAGGCGGTTAGAGTGGTCTAACAAACGTGCGCGATACCGGTTGGAGCTTTTACTTATGGCCTCACACACCGTTGGTATTTGAAGGTCGTTGAGGATAGTCTCATTTTTGACGTAATGATGCCACTGAATATTGGTCATGCGGCGCAAAGACTTTGTTATTGTAGCTTGAACTCTTCTTAGGGTAGTATTACATGCAGTCCCCCAGCAAGTGATACCCCAATTTAACGTTGGCAGTATAATGGTCTTAAATAACCGTACTTTGGCTCTTAGGGAAAGACCACTCCCTGGTCTGAGAAGCCAGTCCAATTTCCCCAGTTTTTTGTTCACTGTTCCACATGCTTTTTTAATATGGCTGCTCCATGTGAGGCGCCTGTCCAGGGTCACTCCCAAATAAGTGATGTTATCAGTGTGCGCGATTCTCTTGCCATCTAGATAAAGCCGACTTGAGCGACCAGGCCGGAGTGCAAACGTGGCGTGTTGGGTTTTTTCAATATTCGGCTCTATATTCCATCGCGAGGCCCAGCACTCGAACTCATCTAGGAATCCTTGGACACGTCTGGAGGCAGTCGTTGAGTAACTGCTAGAAGCTAGGAAAGCTGTGTCGTCAGCATATGTTGCCGTCAATGATCCGCGTGTATTGAGGATGGGAAGATCCGCCGTAAATACAGTGTATAGTATTGGTCCAAGAATACTACCCTGAGGTACACCAGCCCGAATAGGACGCATTCCGGACCGGGCATCTCTGTATTCGACAGCAAAGGCTCTGCCTTCCAGGAAAGAGACAAACACCTTCCAGAGACCTTCAGGGAGCAGCGGCATTAGCTTGTAGCAGAGGCCCTCGTGCCAGACCCTATCAAAAGCCTGCCGAATGTCCAGAAAAACTGCGGCACAGTATTTTTTCTTTTCGAAGGCGCTGAGGATGTGGCTTACAACACGATGGATTTGTTCAACCGCATTATGGCGTCCTCGGAAGCCAAATTGATGGTCTGGTAGCGCATTTTCAAAAGCGTCAACGGCCAGAAGACGGGTTAAAAAGATTCTCTCAAAGACCTTCGAAAAAGTAGGCAGGAGACTTATCGGCCTGAAAGAGTCCGGATTGTGGGGATCCTTGCCTTTCTTTGGCACCATAACAATAAGAGCGCGCTTCCATGGGGCCGGGAAATGACCCAAGAATCGTGTAAGTGGTTAAGTAGGGTCTAGTCCGACTAAAAGTCATGAACATACATTTTGAAGAATTCAGATGCAGTTCATTGGCCGAACACCAACGCTGCATAGATTTCAAATCATCTTGCAGATGAGTATGATACAAGGGATCGCTGTACGAAAAAATGAGTTTCACATCATCTGCGTACATAAGAATACGAGAGTGTGATACGATAGAAGGCAGGTCATTAATGAAGAGAGTAAACAATAAAGGTCTACCAGAAGGGTACACCAGAAGTAACGGCAGGGGAAATAATCGACTTACAAAGATGTTGCAAAGCCGAAGTAAGGATTTTTTCAAACAATTTTGGGATGGCTGATAGCTTTGCAATGCCTCTATAGTTCGAAATATCTGCCTTCCCACCTTTTTTATGTAAAGGAATAACAAACGATTCCTTCCATATAGATAGGAAGACTGCTGAATCAAGGGATAGATTAAAAAGCTTAAGCAATGGTAGAATAGGTGAAGTACAGCACTCCTTAAGCACACAACTAGGGATGTTGTCAGGCCCTGGAGAGACAGAAGATTTTAAATATTTAATAAAAGATAGAAGTGAAGAGTTGGAGATGGTTGGAGTAAATATGTGGTTAGAAGGTGCAATTTGAAAAGGATATGACACATTAGTAGGGGTGACAGAGGAACAGGTTGACTGAAAAAGTGTAGCAAATAGGTCAGAAGCAGCAGAATCATTACTAGCTTTTTCAATGCCAAGAAAAAACGAAGAAGGCAAACCAGAAGATTTGCGATTAGAATTCACAAAATTGTAAAATTGTTTAAGACGGAATAAGATAATTTGTGCTGCCGAAAAATTACCATGTGATATTTGACAGATTAAAATCCCCTAAGACCACGAAAAGGTTATTATCACGCACATAGGTAGAAACTTCTCTGATATAAGATATGTGTCGCATATAAGCTTGAATATCAGAAGAAGGAGGGATATAAGAGCAAGTATTAAAAGAGCCTTTGATGGGAATATTACTTTAACAGCAACAATTTCTACATCAGCGGGCATAGTAAAATTAAAAATTTCCGATTGGAGCGTGGCTTTAATGGCAATTAGAACACCACCACCTCTAGTCGGCCGGTCATGTCTATAGATATTAAAATTATTTGAAAAAATTTCGCAATCAGAAACAGTAGTGTTTAACCAAGTTTCAGAGAAAGCGATAATATCTGACTCAAAAGATGTGCTATTAGAGAAAAGACTTTTAAGTTTAGACATAAGGCCTCTAACATTCTGATATTGAATGGTAGTTAAATCGGAATTTAGTTTTTTGAGAGATTGGTGCATGCCGAACTACCAGCTGGAAGTGAGACAGGTGGATGGGTGTTTCGATTTTTTGGTTTAAATTCATGAGCTATCATGTGTTGTGGCCAAAATTTTGGGTCACAAATTACGTGGAAAGTGTCATTTGGAACACTTATTTTGAAAGAAGATATTTCACGAGGTGAAAAAAGTAAATCTGGTAACTAATACGCTAGCGGTAATTTTGCTAGTTATATATGAGACTATAGAGTCAGAAGTAGTATCAGAAGCAAGCCTAGATATGAAAACTTGCTTCCTAGGGGCACTCACATTTAAAACTGGTGGTTGCGCTGAAATTGCAAACTTCAGTTGAAATTGGGCTTTGAGAAGTTCTGCGTTTGCGGCGAGAAACAACTCTAACCGAAGTTGAAATATTTGCAGGAGGGGGTATGGATCCACTGGGGAAGGTAGTGGAGTAATTTGAAGAGATGGAGAAGGGGGCAAAGAAAGAATAGGTGAAACGTCCACATTCTTGGGAGTTCCCAAAAGTATGGGAATAGACTGGACAGCAGTAGGAGGCACAAGTCCAGGCACATTTAAGAAGTGCGACGCTAACTGGCGAGAAGGCGGAGAAAATTTATATTTGCCAAGCAGTTCAGCGCTTGATTCAAAATCATTCGCAAGAAGCTTAGCCATAGTTTGTAATTTAGTAAACTGATTTCTCACGGAATTATACATACGTGAGAAGTCAGTTTGTAGGTCTACGCATACTGGGCACGACCATTTCAAACCACCGCTGCCTTTTTTAGCAATTACTATGTCACATTCGCGACCAGTAAGACCTGCACATTTAGCTTGCATAATATTATCACACAACCAACAAAAAATAAATTGTGGATGTGCAGCATCTTCAGCCTGCTTAAAAGTGCAATTTAGTTTGCAACACGACATATTTACTACTGGGGTCTAACAAATTACACAAATACGATACAAAAATTTGCGAGAGCGCAAAGCAAAGAGAGGCGTAGAAAATTGAAGCGAACTAAAAAAAAAACCGCTCAAGTTTAACTCAAAACAAGTGGGGAAGGATTATCTTCGGCGTGCCGAAGATTTTATACTCTTTTCGAACCTATGGGCAATTTTCACTCTGCCAACTGAAATTTCATAAGCTGTACAAAATCGTTTTGTCGCGTAACAATTTTTTTTTTTGTTCTAAAAATATTTAATTCATTGCCAGTTGTATAGTAGCTATAAGATATAGTGATCCGATCCAGCCGGCTCCAACCAATGTGATGTCTCTTTGAATAATAAGTATCTGTGCAAAGTTTCATCGCGATAGATTAAAAAACATGGGATATATGGCCAAAACCGACTTCGAGTTGTATGGCAGCTATAAGATATAGTGGTCCGATCCAGCCGGCTCCAACCAATGTGATGTCTCTTTGAATAATAAGTATCTGTGCAAAGTTTCATCGCGATAGATTAAAAAACATGGGATATATGGCCAAAACCGACTTCGAGTTGTATGGCAGCTATAAGATATAGTGGTCCGATCCGACCGGCTCCGACCAATGTTCTGTCCCCTGGAATAATAAGTGTCTGTGCAAAGTTTTATCGCGATAGCTCAAAAACTGAGGGACTAGTTTGCATACATACAGACAGACAGACAGACAGACAGACAGACAGACAGACAGACAGACGGACATGGCTAGATCAATTTGTATTGTCATTCTAAGCATACTGGCAGTAACTTTTGGGGGTCTCCGACGCTTCCTTCTATGCGTTACAAACTTCAGGACAAACTTAATATACTATTTTCTTCGAAAAGAGTATAACTAGAGTAAATACACAAATAATGCGTTTGAAGAACAAAACAACAACACAAAGGTGAGCGCGATGCACAAAGAGAATATGCACAAGCGAACACACGCTCAAACAGATGCTTGCAAACGAAAGCATCGAAACAAGATAAGCAAAACAAGTGAGAACGTTGCAGTCGGGCGGAGCCGACTGCGTAACACTCTGATACCATTTTAAGAACAGCTGAAAGCAAGTGAACAGAAAATTTTAGCTGGTGTTTGGGTGACCCGAAATCGGCATTCCAAGTTTTTGGGAACGGGAGGGGCATGGTCGATCTTAAGAGGGGGTGACCAGAAGTCTATCTTCCAATTTTGGTGACTCTAGCTCTAAAACTGTGGAAGATATAAGCTTTCGCGATTATTGGGGGCGGGAGGGGGCGTGGCCCCAAAATTTTTGGCCGATCTTTAGAGGGAGTGACAAGAAGTCTATATTACAAATTTCTTGACTCTAGCTCTAAAACTGTGGAAGATATACATTTTCGCGATTTTTGGGGGCGGGAGGGGGCGTGGCCCCAAATTTTTTTTACCGATATTTAGAGGGGCTGATTAGAAGTCTATCTTCCAAGTTTAATGTCTCTAGCTCTGAAACTGTGGAAGATATAAATTTTCGCGATTTTGGGGGCGGGAGGGGGCGTGGCCCCAACATTTTTTGTCCGATCTTTAGAGGACTTGGCCAGAAGTCTACCCTCAAAGTTTGGTGGCCCTAGCTCTTAAACTGTGGGAGATATAGGCTTCCGTGTTTCGTGGGGGCGGGGTGGCTGGGGGGGCGTTCTAGTGGGCGTGGCCGGAAAATCCAGGACGCAATCTTTTGGGCTGGTCAGCCCTAGTCTAAATTCCAAATTTGGGGACTCTAGCTTCAAAATTGCGGGAAATATACACGTGTTATCGAATTGTGCATTCATGTATATCGATTTTCGCGATTACGGGGGCGGGAGTGGGCGTGGTCGAAATTTTGTTTCTGTAATCTGTAGAGGACGTCACCAGTAATATATATTCCAAATATGGTGACTTTAGCTCTAAAACTGCGGGAGATATAAGCATTTCAAATTAATTTTGGAGGGGGGCTGGTGGGCGTAATAATGGGCGTGGCCAATTAACCTAGGATCCAATTTTTTCGGGAGGTCACCAGCAATATACCTACCAAATTTGATTACTCTAGTTTCAAAATTGTGGGAGTTATTCACGTTTAATCGATTTGTGATTTGAGGTGTATCGACATGTTATCGATTTGCCAGCCTCCCAGTGGGCGTGGCATACATTTGGAATAAACTTGATCTGAAGCAGATAGCTATAATCATAACGCAAAAGATTTCAAGAGTCTATCTAATATCGTTTCGGAAATACGTGCGTTCATCCAGACAGACAGACGGACAGACGGACGGCCTGACGGACATTCGACAAAACCAATATACTATGAGTACCTTCGGTATCAGAGTATAATGAGTACCTTCGGTATCAGAGTATAAAAAGATCACAAACAACAAGTGCAGAACTTACGCCGCGTAATAAATTGAATAATTACTATTATTCGATGAACAGCTGATAAAACTTTGCACAAAAACCAAAGCGTTATCACTTGACTACAATATTGAGATAATATTAGATAATTAATTGCTTAAACAGCGTTAAGAAAAAATAAAAGTTGCAGAGCACAATAAAACACGTCACTTACAATCAAACTGAG
This sequence comes from Drosophila flavopinicola, assembly GCA_035042425.1. Taxonomy (NCBI): domain Eukaryota; kingdom Metazoa; phylum Arthropoda; class Insecta; order Diptera; family Drosophilidae; genus Drosophila; species Drosophila flavopinicola. The sequence goes on along the minus strand of JAWNLL010000499.1, from coordinate 55,391 downwards.
ATCTCTCTGCCGCATCTGACGAAGAAGTGAGCCGACTAGATGCCCAAAATGCATCGGATTTGGCCATATATCGACCAGATTCAGACGTAAACAAATATCCAAAGAAATTTGGATCAAATGTGGAAGAGCAGGCGATAAAATGTAACAATGCCAGAAAGAGTCAAAATGCATTCTCTGCACGAGCCCGTCAATAACAGTGTACATTAGTATATTCTAAGTAGGAACTGCCCGCAGTACAGGAAGGAGCAAAAAGCATTCCAAAACGGTTAAGTTCCTACACCTGAACTTAAACCATTGTAGAGCGGCCCAAAACTAGCTCACACATGATCTTTGAAAAAGCTGTGCACATCGCCATCATGAGCGAACAGAATGAGGCATACACCCATCCCCACTAACGCATCGGATCGCGTGAAAAGGTTATGCGAGAGCGACATATGTACATAGACTTACTTATTTATAGGTGCTATATAGCTTCGAGTATTCCCGATGCGGAATATGAAAGGATTGTGGAAGATATCACTCAAGATCCACGTGGACGCTCGCCAGTTATCATCGCTAGTAAGTCCGGAAGGGAGTTCATCATTGACTTAACCTTTGTCAGTCCGAGGTTGGCCCGGAAAACTTCTTGGGTTGTGAAAATTCATATTATATATTTTGTTGCATTTTAAAATGTGAGCGAATGTAGTCTTTCTAGGTTTAATATTTTTCTTAAGCCAACACTAAAGTATGGTGAATTCGCTCTCCGAGTTTTCTTGCTTTTTCGCAGCGTCCTAAACCTAACTTACACTAGACTTCAAACAATTAATAACAACTACAAAAAACATTATTTAATATGCCGAAGTGTACTCCCACTGTGACCAATTCGACGTGATCACAATCGTTGCCATAGTCAAAACATTTCGCAGGGTAGTAGGCTGGTAAAATATTATGTAGACACGCTGGATGTGGTTGCAGTGATTAGTGTCCCTTCAAGATATTAACTCAAGAAGTGACGCTAACGACTGCGCAGACGCCATAGCAGAAGCAGTCAACTTGGCTTGCAATTCATCAATGGCGACAGCAGATAAAGGATGGCATAAACGCGGTTCCAAGCTATTCTAGAGGAGATCTCTGATGACGCACGTGGCAGAAATTCCTAAGTGATATTGGGAGATTTCAATGTCTAGGTGGGACAGAAAGGAAACAAGTGATATAGTAAGCACAAAGTACATAATCAAAGGAAGTAAAGCTTCATACTTCTATCAAATCTGCAAAAACGCCTACGTCAACCCCTGGGGGGTATTGCGAACAGGGTTGTAACAAAAAAAAGCCTAGAGTCAAAATGTGCCGCAAGTCTGATGTGCAATCGCGCTGGGTTTCATAGTCGTAGACCAATTCCCACGACATTTTCAGGTGGACATGGCTATTCAGCCACCTAGACAAAGTTTTGAAATAGGACACGGACCTCGACGCTGCAGGGTTACAGCAGATGCTCAACAGGGGTCGATCCGCGGTCTCTTCCTATGGAATATGATGTACGATTTACTTTGACTCCAGCTCCCACAAGGGTGTAGCTTGATTGGGCATGCAGACGATTTGGTGCTAGCAGTGTTGGCCAAAGACATAAAACAGGTTGAGGTGGCTGCTGATGCCGCAATACAATTTGTGAGCAGCTTGATGCAATACGCAAGCCCTGATCTTGCAAGCCATAAAATGAGGCTACACCACAGACATGTCAAAGGCTGCAATTAAATAGCTGGTATTATACCTGCAGACCGCCTTGCGAGGGAGCTGAAGGAGACACACGCTTGATAAAATCATCAATGGCTACATGGCTGGCGACTAAGGGGAGATGGACTCGCAGACTGATCCCGATTCTTACAGGCAGCGACGGCTTCAAAAAGTATTTGTACAGCATGAGCCTACGCCCTATGCCCAATTTGTATATGTGTGCATGGGGACCCTGAGGACAGCCACATATAAAGATATTGTTTCTCCCATAGAGGATTTAATTATTTTATATATATGTACTATATAAACTTGTATACTTACACAATAAGTCTACTTTATAGATCAGTGATCAAAAATGTACATAATAGTTGCTTGCCTGTTTGCTTGGCATGACTATAAGATTCTGAGGGTGTGTACGAACATTATTGACGCAATTGCGACGACGAATACCCACGAATAAATCAAAAACTGAGGGCAATACCATCTAGCCAGACAGCTGTTGCTGATGCGGCTATAAGAAGCTGTGTGCAGGAGTAGCAGCCTTTTCAAAAGTAAAGTCTATACTTAAACTGAAAAGGCAAACTATCAGTATGTACTCAGATAATTTACTATGTATAAATGTAAGGACTAAAGGACTTTTACAAAAAAATTAATTAGTCTATCAATAAAACTTGGTGAACTCAAAAGAGTTATTGATACATAAAATTTCGAAATAATACAACAAGGAAAAATCAAAGCATATAATTTTTCAGAAGCTTTCAGAAGAAGACTTGCAACTCCATTTATTTTGACTACATAATATTATTGAAAAAGTGATCGATTTAGTAGAAAATATAAGTATCACATAATCAATCCTTTTATGAACTACTTAGATTGAAATAAACAAGTGAGAGTGCTCTACTCGGAAGTGCCCGACTAGTAGATACCCTGAACCAAGACACTCATTTATGTTTACTTATCTGGGTACATATTCACAAACACATACACGGTGCAAGCAATTTAAGCTCTGCTGCACTGATCCTCACAATGTTGAAAATCAAATTATAAGCTTCTGTGTTTATTGACCATTCTTTGAGAAATAGGTAGGCATAAAATTTACAATATTTTTGTGAACAAACCAATATGATAGGTCATACCTTTAAAAATTATAGCTTGACACTTTTCTGGGGATAGGGCGCTATCCAATAAAATTAAATATTTCTTTAATCTGCTTGCTCTTCGAGATTCTACATACCGCATGTTGTTCCTCTAGCTCTTATAACTTTTAAGTTAAGTGGAAAATCTAAATGTATCGGTGAAATTAGGCAGGAACGAGCAATTGATACAATGAAATAAACTTGTTCTGACCAAGGACTATGAGAACTTATATTCCAAATATTAAGTCTCTAGCTCTTACAGTCACTGATATCCGCGTGTTCATACAGATATACAGACGGTCAGACGGACAGACGGACATGGCTAGATGGACTCGGCTGTTGATACTAATCAAGAATATATATACTTTATATGGTCGGAGATGCTTCCTTATGCCTGTTACATACTTTTGCACAAAACCATTATATTCTTTTTACCCATTTTTAATGGGTTCAGGGTATAAAAAGCATATTTTCATCTCAAAAAAGTATTCATTGCTCTTTTATATATATTTACTTATTTTACGAAAATTTAGGTAATGCAGCTTAAGTCATTATTATTTTGTGTCCCTTGCTGTCAAATATAGACTCCAAGCGTCTTGGCATCGATTCCACCAATTTACGGCAATATTCGGGACTTATTTTTGACCATTCATCCAGCAGCACCAGCTTCAATACAAATTTTGAAGAAATATGAGGCTCTCTAATTTTTAGAGAGAGAGAATTAGAGAGAACCATGTTTCTTCAAAAGTAGTTTTAATGCAGGTGCTGCAGGATAAATGGTCCGAAATAAGCCCCGAATATTGCGGTAAATATGCCGTATAATCGATGCCAAGATGTTTGGAGGCTAAGCAACATTGCCTAAATTTTCGTAACAGTAATAAATATATATATAAGAACAAGTAAGAGTGCTCTAGTCGGGAGTGCCCGTCTAGGAGATACCCTGAACCCAGTCTTCACATTCATTCATACTAACCTATCAGTGTACATACATGAAAGCAAACACATGCTGCAAGCGGTGCGAGCAGTTAAAGCAGTTATCTTGCTTCTTCACTGAGCCCCACACTATGGAAAGTAAAATCTTAAGCAATTTCTGTGTTCATTGTCCGATCTTATTGGCAACAAAATGGGTGACCAAACCAAACTTCAAGGTCATCCCTTCAAAAATGCGTTTTGTCAAATTTTGGGGGGATTGTGGAGTGGTATCCAATAAGTGAAAAATTTGTTACATGTGTGTGCTATTCGAGATTATAAATGCCAAATTTGGCACCTCACGCTCTTGTAACATGTTAGTTATAGCCCAAAAACGCTAGTCTGAAATCAAAATGTATCGATAACTTTTGAACGGGAGTATCGATAAAATTAAATAAACTTGACCTGTCCCGGAACTACGAAAACTTATATTCCAAATATGAAGTCTCTAGCTCTTGTAGTCTCTGATATCCGCGTATTCATACAGACAGACAGGCAGACTGACAGACAGACGGACTTGGCTAGATCGACTCGGCTATTGATACTGATCAAGAATATATATACTTTATATGATGCTTCCTTATGCCTGTTACATACTTTTGCACAAAACCATCTATAGGCTAAAAGTTGGAGAGAAACATTTTTTTTCAAAAGTAGTCTTAAAGCAGGTTCTGCAGGATGAATGGTCCAAAATAGGTCCCGAATATTGCCGTCATTGGTGGAATCGATGTCAAGCCGCTTGGAGAATATATATGACAGCAAGGGACACAAAAAAAATATAATAACTTAAGCTGCATTACCTAAATTTTCGTAACATATGTAAATATTTATAAGAGCGATGAATACTTTTGTGAGATGAAAATATGCGTTTTTTTTAGTTTTGTCGCTCTAATTTGATAACTGTTAAACGTTTTCCAAGTTTTTCTTTTGCATTGCCTTTCGTCAACATCATTCTACGAATGCAGTAAGATAAAATATAAAAAAAAGTATTTTCTGAGATGGTGAAATACTTGGATTTCTGCTCCATATGCTTAGTAACAAATACTTTAGTGAGTCACACATATATTACATATACATGAGTTTACAATTAGTGAGTTATTTCAAAGCAAATGTTGATAAATATATTTAAGAAAATTAAGAAATTTACACAAGGGCTTACACATTTTAAGAGAGCACGTATACCAGTATACTATTACAATTATACCAGTATACTATTAGAATTACATAAACGAATACAGAAGTGTTGAATCAATTAAATAAAAATTATAATATTTGTGTATAAGCTAAACAAAATTTGTAAAAATAAAAATGGAAAAACAAAAAAAAAATTTTTTTTTTTACTATTTTGGTTTTTTGTGCGTGCTTGGTAGTTAAAGAAGCTACTTTAAGTTGTGTTTAAAATCTTACTTCTTTTTGTTTTTTCTTGCGACCATATTGCGGCTGAAAGAAGATTTCGATTGTTTTCGGTTTAGAATTGTATAGTTGAATTAAATTAGTTTTTATTAAATTATTAGGTTTGATTATTTGTATATGGGTTTGTTGATTATTGTTTGTTTTCGGTTTTCATTTTCCAGACAGCAGCGCGCGGAAGTATTGTTGGGAGCATTAAAAGTAGAGAAAAATTGATAAATAAAAAAGGAAAGTACACGAAAAATATAGAATTATATATATATATATATATATATATATATATGTAAAAGGTTTGTTATAAATTATGCTTTATTTTCTTGCTCTTTTAGGATTCCTATTTATGCTCCATACAAGGTATTCTCGGTGTGTTTTTTTAGGAAGTCGCAACATAGTTGCATTTGGACTGAGACACTGATTGAAAGAGATACAAATGAATCGATGGACAGATACACAAATTAAGAGATATACAGATGGAAGGGAAAATGTAAAGAGAGATGAGAACATAAGCGGAATGTGGTTTACATAAACGAGAGACGGCTTGGATAGTTTGCTGAAAGTGAGCGATAAAGTTCGAACTGCTGTTGTTGTTGCTGTTGAGTTTTATTCTTATCTTGGAAACTTGATGCGTTCGTGGGGTTTATTATTATATAAACACATAAAAAACACATAATCAATGAAATACTGGAGTGATTTCGACTGTCTAGTTTTATAAATGTTGGGAGGAAGAGATAGAAAGTTTAATAAAGATAAGCAACGAAAATCACTAACATGACCAGCAGCTTTTAAAAGCGGCCAGTGTTGTATTAACATTTGGATTCAATGGCTCCCTTTAATATCCACTATGATACTTGATATGTTTACTATTATTGATTACACCATGCAACAGAAAATGTATTCAGTACAGCCACTATAAATTACTTGAGTTAAATCAGTCGCTGAGTCCGAATAAAAATCTATAAAATATTTCCGAGTCTTTTTTAGTTGAAAATTGTCAATATCTCCGAAGTTAATTTGTTTATTTTAGAGACATTTGTATGCAAAGCACGATGAAATTAGCCACATATATTTCAATTTGAATACGATCATTCGTTTTTGAAACCTCGCCAAGAACAATGAGTTTTATTGACATATTTATATAAAACGGCTGACAAATACATACGTTTCCCGTTTATAGGTTTGATTTGACATTTCCAAACGTGCGGCTATTTGCTGCATTTATCCCTTAGCATGAACGATACATCTGTATTGACACAAATTGAATGAAATGAAATTTTTTTGCATTTCTAGGTGCCATTGCGTATACTGCGACATCAAATCATTAGGTAAGTTACAGGTAGTAAAATAACTACAGCCACATCTACCTATAAGTTATAAAACTGGGAGATATGGATTTTCGGAATCAGGAGGAGGCTTAGCCGGAATTTTATTTACTGATCCTTAAAGGGTTGACCTAAAATCGACATCCCAAGTTTGGACTCTGGCTCTAAACCTGTGAATGATATTGATTGTGGCATTTTCGGGGGTGGTAGGGGCCGTGCGTCCAAATGATTTTTAAAACATCGAAATTCGGTGACTAAAATTCCACCTCCCAAGTTTACTGACTCTAGCTCTAAAGTTGTGGGAGATAAAGATTTTTTTGAGATTTTGGTGACTTTTGCTTTAAGATTGTGGGAGATGTAAGTAATTTGTATTATTTTCCGTGGAAGGCTAGTGGGCGTTGCCGGAAATCTACCTACAAATTTGGATGACTCTTGTTTTAAAATATTTTATCGCGAAATATTTATTTTTTTTGTTCCAATAATTGGTACCATATGAATTTAAAATTTTCTTTTGAAATATGTAATTCATTGCCAGTTGTATGGCAGCTATAAGATATAGTGGTCCGATCCGGCCGGTTTCGATCAATGTGCTGTAAAAGTATAAATCGAAATAGCAACATCTAAGTGTGTGGTCAATTTGTAGGTTTCTTAACTGATACTGATGATAAATCGTACTATAGGGTTAGTCCCAGATGTCATTGTTAGAAATTCAAATATATATAGCGACTTTAACATTAAATAACTCATGGCCACAATTAACTCAATTTCAACCAAAAACAATCTAAAACAAGTGAGAACGTTGCAGTCGGGCGGAGCCGACTGCGTAATACTCTGATACCATTTTAAGAACAGCTGAAAGCAAGTGAACAGAAAATTTTTGGTCGATCTTAAGAGGGGGTGACCAGAAGTCTATCTACCAATTTTGGTGACTCTAGCTCTAAAACTGTGGAAGATATAAGCTTTCGCGATTTTTGGGGGCGGGAAGGGGCGTGGCCCCAAAAAATTTGGCCGATCTTTAGAGGGAGTGACAAGAAGTCTATTTTACAAATTTCTTGACTCTAGCTCTAAAACTGTGGAAGATATACATTTTCGCGATTTTTGGGGGCGGGAGGGGGCGTGGCCCCAAATTTTTTTACCGATATTTAGAGGGGCTGACCAGAATTCTATCTTCCAAGTTTAATGACTAGCTCTGAAACTGTGGAAGATATAAATTTTCGCGATTTTTTGGGGCGGGAGGGGGCGGGGCCCCAAAATTTTTTGCTGATCTTTAGGGAGGCTGACAATAAGTCTATCCTCCAATTTTGGTGACTCTAGCTCTAAAACTGTGGAAGATATACATTTTCGCGATTTTTGGGGGCGGGAGGGGGCGGGGCCCCAAAATTTTTTGCCGATCTTTAGGGGGGCTGACAATAAGTCTATCCTCCAATTTTGGTGGCCCTAGCTCTTAAACTGTGCGAGATATAGGCTTCCGTGTTTCGTGGGGGCGGGGTGGCTGGGGGGCGTTCCAGTGGGCGTGGCCGGAAAATCCAGGACGCAATCTTTTGGGCTGGTCAGCCCTAGTCTAAATTCCAAATTTGGGGACTCTAGCTTCAAAATTGCGGGAAATATACACGTGTTATCGAATTGTGCATTCATGTATATCGATTTTCGCGATTACGGGGGCGGGAGTGGGCGTGGTCGAAATTTTGTTTCTGTAATCTGTAGAGGACGTCACCAGTAATATATATTCCAAATATGGTGACTTTAGCGCTAAAACTGCGGGAGATATAAGCATTTCAAATTAATTTTGGAGGGGGGCTGGTGGGCGTAATAATGGGCGTGGCCGATTAACCTAGGATCCAATTTTTTCGGGAGGTCACCAGCAATATACCTACCTAATTTGATTACTCTAGCTCCAAAATTGTGGGAGTTATTCACGTTTAATCGATTTGTGATTTGAGGTGTATCGACATGTTATCGATTTGCCAGCCTCCCAGTGGGCGTGGCATAAATTTGGAATAAACTTGATCTGAAGCAGATAGCTATAATCATAACGCAAAAGATTTCAAGAGTCTATCTAATATCGTTTCGGAAATACGCGCGTTCATCCAGACAGACAGACGGACGGACGGACAGACGGACAGACGGACGGCCTGACGGACATTCGACAAAACCAATATACTATGAGTACCTTCGGTATCAGAGTATAATGATACTCAAATTCACTTTGAACAAACAATGCTCACGAACCACTACTCAAAACCAAGAATAGCCCTACACATTCCAAGCGTTTAAAACTCTTTTTAATCAAACAATTAAACAAGCTCCTCCTATAATACCATTTGAATACTAATTAATCTTTAATTTTGTTACGAAAACACTTAAATCTATCCAACAAAATCAATGTACTTGCAGCCCCTTCAATATACACTTGCAGCAATATAAACTTGCAGCAGTATCCAAAAAGGTCCAATATTTTGTAGACTTGTATGCTATTCGAGATTATACTTCTGAAATTTTGTGTTTCTAGTTTCAAGTTATGGCCGAAAACGCTGGTGTGAAATTTATTGATAACGTTTGAACAGGATGAGTTAGCGTTAAAATATATGTATATGTATTTCAACTCGGCTGTTTATGTTGATCAAAAATATTTTTTTTTTCGGGGTCGTAAATGCTTCCATATGCCTGTTAACTACTTTTCAGGATATAAAAATATGTCAGTTTGTATATTGAGCTGAGTACCCGGATATACGTCGTAGCGATTAGCGATTGCTCAGCTGTTTAGGAGTCCACTATATAAAACAAGTAAGAGTGCTCTGGTCGGGAGTGCCCGACTAGGAGATACCCTGAACCCAGTCCTTACATTCATTCATACTAATCTATCAGTGTACATACATACAAACTAACAAATGCTGCAGTACAAGCAGTGCAAGCGGTTTAAGCAGTTAGACTGGTTTTTCACTGAGCCCCCCACAATGGAAAATAAATTCTTAAATAACTTCTGTGTTTACTACCCGATCTTTCTGAAATTTTTAGGATAAAACATTGGCTTCAATACGTTACCAAACCAAATTGCAAGGTCATACGTACAAAAATGCGTTTTTTGAACTTTTGGGGGAGTGGGGGGTGGTATCCAAAATGTGAAATATTTTTTACATGTGTATGCTATTCGAGATTTTACATGCCAAATTTGGCATCTTTGAAGTTATATCCCAAAAACGCAAGTCTGAAATCGAATCTTTTGAATGCGACGAGCTATCGATCAAATGAAATAAACTTGATCTCTCCCGGGATTAGGACAACTTATATTCAAAATATGAAGTCTCTAGCTCTTATAGTCTCTGATATCCGCGTGTTCATACACACGGACGGACAGACAGACGGACAGACAGACGGACAGACAGACGGACAGACAGACGGACATGGCTAAATCGGCTCGGCTGTTGATACTGATCAAGAATATATATATTTTATATGGTCGGAGATGCTTCCTTATGACTGTTACATACTTTTGCACCACTTCGTTATACCCTTTTTACCCATTTTTAATGGGTTCAGGGTATAAAAATGGAAAAAGTTAATCAACGTTATAATACCGAAGACAGGAAAACAAAACAATACGCAATCATATTCGTTCAGGACTTTCAAAACTGTTTGAAAAATTTCATATGGTGCATACCCACATCTGAGAGCACACAGCAACCACATGAGAAATCCATACTGCGTTCGAAAATATCAAAATGTTGCTCCTTGAAAATAGTCACCAGCTATTAGAGTCATAAATACTAAATGCTATTCGCATAGAAGATGGAGTGCCTGAAGGCGGTGTACTTGGAGCAGAGCTGTACATCTTGAGCAAGGCCGACATTGCCAAAAACAGGTGACTGACAATATTTAATTCGCCATTTTGACAAGCTAACGAAGTACTCTATCTTGGCGTCCACCTCGAATGACGACTTACCTAGCGATGCACCTTGAAGCTTAGAGAATGTACTAAAGACTAAAATCCATTGGCTTATAAACGTTAGCTTAGCTTGGACTAAGAGGTATTACTTAACAAGCTAACTATAAATCCAATATATACCTATGACTCTCAACTACGGGGAATGCACGCACCATCAACAATATATTGATAGCTATCACTGGTGCACCATGGTATATTCGGAACGAGTGTATTCATAGAGACCTATTAGTTGAGTCATTATAGTTTAAGATTTAATCACTTATTGTCAAAAGTATTGAAAATAATGGTCTCTGGATCCAATGCGATAGCTGGGATGGGTACCACATAAATTGGTTCTCATGTCTACCCAAATTGGACCGTTGAAGATTTTAACAAACAATGGAAACACTGTTAGATCCTAATTTAATGTTAAAGGCAGTAGGACAAGCTAAACTAAACATTGGAATTTGAAGGTGTTTTAAATTGAGCAGCCGCATTGTCGCCCACTGTACTTCAGTGCTATCGTTGTCAAAGTTTTGTTAATTCGCATTATTGCCACCAGATAAGAACGTGTGACAAGTGTTGCAAATACCACCTATCGGCGCACCGCCCAAAGCCATAAAAATGTCCTGTTGCTTGTGATATATTTGCAGTGACGGACATGTTTTCAAAACAGCTAAGTCAGCTTTTTCAAGTTCTAGTCCTATCGTCACTAATGATCTATCTTACGCTGATGCCTTGGAAAGGAATAATATTTAAATAACTGCATAATCAAAAGGTATTTATATTCAGCGTGTAGTGATTGCTACAATAGTAGCTGATGACAGCTGACCATGCAATTTTCTATGCCGTATGTTGGTTTCTCTAAAGTTTCTCTATTCTTAAGGTGGTGTATGCTGCTGCTCTCGCGGTAGGTTGTTGCATTAAGCACTTTCACTCGTCAACTCGCTCAGGAAAACCTACTTAGCTATCAGTGCAAGTTTTCCGACAGTCTATTCTGGTTTCTCCTCTGGAGGCAAAATTAAATACTCTAATTGATTAAAATTCTGCTGTCATATCACCTCTCAAGATTCCTGGAACCGGGATGTCTCATTGCACAACCCTTTAGATATGTCACTTTAACAAGTTTTCGATATAATTTTTGACACTTCTTGAAACTGTGAATCAGCAGATAACGTTGCCCTTATCCGTGAGTTCCTTAAAATAAGTCTGCTTAAAATATGCGTTTGGAATGTAAGCGGGCTTTTATGTAATAACCTGGAAGTAGTTGCGTGGGTGGAGAAGGTGGATGTACTGTGTATAAGTGAATCTAATCTGACCAGCATATCTTTTCTTTAGTTGCCTATTTTAATAAAGAGTAATATTTTCATTTCTTTGAAAATAGTATACATATAGACTTTCCAATAATATTTAGAGCCACATGCTCTCTTTTTATACTCTTTTCGAAGAAAATAGTATATTAAGTTTGTCCTGAAGTTTGTAACGCATAGAAGGAAGCGTCTGAGACCCCCAAAAGTTACTGCCAATATGCTTATAAAAACAAAACAAATTGATCTAGCCATGTCCGTCTGTCTGTCTGTCTGTCTGTCTGTCTGTCTGTCTGTCTGTATGTATGCAAACTAGTCCCTCAGTTTTTGAGCTATCGCGATGCAACTTTGCACAGACACTTATTATTCAAGGGGACAGCACATTGGTCGGAGCCGGCCGGATCGGACCACTTATCTTATAGCTGCCATACACCTCAAAGTCGGTTTTGGCCATAAATCCGATGTTTTCAAAGCAATTGCCTTAAATTTCCTTGTACACTTGAACATCCTTATAACTCATCAATGGGTAAAATCGCAAATCGATTGAGTCATAAACAGCGAAGATATGCGTCATTAAATATTTTGAAAAAACAGGTGCATATGAGCAAACAAAGTAAAGCGCAAGAAAGCTTTTGATAGTCTGCTCTTCAAGGTATTTTGTCATCGATCATCCAAACGGTTTGTGGCGTAAGGCGTAAAGAGCCGCGCTAACGAACGCAGGTTTCGCAAGTTCGAGCCTCGGCGGCGACTGATTGTTAATTTAATACTTTTTTTTTTTTTCCTTTCACATATACATATAACTGTAATCAAATTAACTTGCTTCCAATGGCTTAGAACAAAAACAATGCCACGCGAAAAAACAAATGCTGTCAAACGCGAGTTGCAGGTTGCAGGAAAACAAAACAAGGAAATTTGTAACAGTCGGCTCTTCAAGCAATTTTGTCAGCGATCATCAAAACAACTTGTGGCGTAAGGGGTAAAGTTGCAAACTGGTGAGCGAGAGGTCCTGGGTTCAAGACCAGCGGCGACTGGTCGTTTATTTTCATTTTTTCTTATTCTTCTTTTCAAATATATAACTGTAATCAAATTCATTTGCTTTCAATGGCTTAGAACAAAAACAATGCCAACGCGAAAAAACAAAAGCTCAGTATAAATCGAGTTTGTCAGCGATTTTTAAAACTGCTTGGTGTAAGCAGTAAAAAGCAAAACAAGAAAGCTTTTGACAGTCTGCTCTTCAAGGGATTTTGTTAGCGATCATCAAAACGGCTTGTGGCGTAGTGGTTAATGTTGCGAACTGTTGAGCGAAAGGTCCTGGGTTCAAGACCAGCGGCGAATGGTCATTTATTTTCGTTTTTTCTTATTCTTCTTTTCAAATATATAATAGCTGTAGTCAAATTCATTTATTTTCAATTTCCTAAATTGTTTCTAATTTTTTTTTTCATACATAAAGTAGCTTTAATAGAATAATTCAAGAGAAAAATTTAAATTCATTGGCAAAACCAATGCCACGCGAAAAAAAATATGGATCTCAAATTCTGAATATAAGCTCTCGTATGTTCAGATTAAGTTTTATGACAATTAAATTTCCGACAGCGGCCTTGAAAGGTATAAGAGCAACAGGCACAAAATTTTGTATGTATATTGTAGTATACATATGTAATGTAGTTTTGACTTTTTGGAAAAACTGAAACTTGTTTATTGTTCAATTCGGTAGCACTTATGAATGCTAAGGGACGCGTCCACGAGCTGCGGATAGTGAAACGTCCCTGTTTACATGAGATACCTTTATATATTTTATTTTATACGTAGGGGTATATGTATGCGACATTAATATCTGCGAATTAAATAAGCAGTCACGGAAAAATAGTAAAATTTGCTTTAAGGTTCGAAAAGAGTATTTAATCTTCGGCACGCCGAAGATAATCCTTCTCCACTTGTTATGACATATTTTTGTCATTGCTACTATCAAGGGATCGTTACCGTCAGCTATCTAGTGTACAAGAAAATATATTTGCAATTATTACTTAAATAATAATGGCCGTGTCTTTAAACACTGTTATAAGTGCGACCTTCTCTCATCGTGAGGGCAGCTGAAAGCAGACCCTTGGTACGGTCATGTCAACAACTCTTTCGGAAAAATATCGCAATTTGACGTGGAACAGCATTTTCATATCCTTAGCACGTGGATTCTGAATACCTGTTGCTTTCGAGTTTATTTTTTACCTCAAGCAGTAGACTAGACTAGTAGGCTATGATGCGGGTGACCTACCCTTCCCGCTCACTAGTGGGCCTGAAATGGATTAATAAGTTTATATTAAATAAAGACTCAGATGCGGCTCAAAATGAATATCCCCAGGCTTCAACCTGCTTATTGATAGCTCGTCATCTGGGACAGTGGAGCGAGTGCCTAAGTTGAAGGTAGTGCTTTTGAAATCCATCCTGACTTTCAAAACGTGTGAACTAAAATGCAAGGGTTTTCTTCGCCGAACAAAGAGACTTGTGATCGTCTGCTACGACAACAAGGCGCCCAAATGTGTTAGGACTAACTTTAGCCACACAGTCTGCATTTCCTCAGGGCGCACCTCATCAGAGGTTACTACTCAAAGACCTTGGATATGCGCAATGAGACCGTTCTGGGGCATATGTTCATACCCGTTTCAGTACTAAGCAATGGAGGGCAGCAACGGCGGCTGACAGCCAGCACGGCGTCAAGTACCATGAAGAGGCGTCCAAGCTGCCGAGGGGCGATCGTTGGATCGTTGGGAGAACTCAACACCCAAGCCCATAAGGCTGAGGTGAGTAATTTTTTACCTACTAAATTTCTACAAACATGTTTCTGTGCAACTCTGGAAGTGATCCCCTTCTCTGTCTGGCACTCTCTATATAATCGTTTGCACTGCTGGAGATGATCACACTTTTTGTGATCATAGGTACTTAGAAACAGTAGTTTCTCTTAATGATTTCGTAATGTCAAACGAACTAACTGCCAAAATTATACAAGGCACATATACAGCCTGCTTTCGACCACTCACCCAAAGGGACCAATCACCCCAGAGTACAATGAAACTGACATAAACTGATTCACCTTAATCATGCGACTGCCCTCAAAAATCATGTTCCATTAGTAAATCAACAGGGAAATAAAGGCCAATGAATTAGATTGAATCCTTAGTCATCTTCATTCTGAAGCAGGCAAAGCTTGACGCATCACCATAATTGACTACCGATACATAAGACCTTTCCTTTCCGTTCTCCTGAAAACGATGGAACTTGTGCTGGGTCTCTACATTGGAAGTTTTATTAATCGGGATCACTTCTCAAATTCTCAACACGCTTACAGGAAAGGCAATAAGGAAGACACAGCTCTCCATGCTGCTACTTCAACTATCTCAAATTCTCTTAAGCTAAAACAATTTTCTCTTGTAGCTTTTCTCGACATAGAACAAGCTTTCAACAACGTTACCCCAATACAATCACCGAGGATCTGGATCTGGGAAACGACTCCCGGACCGTAGACCGTACCGATCCCCCTTCATACAGAATGTTGCGGCAGAAAATGTATTTTCGTGAAAATAATCACAGTCTCTGTGGGAGTATCTTACGGAGACACCATATATCCTGTCCAACTGAACAGCTGAAAAAGGGGCTAGGTGTAAATGCAGATTTGACGGAGCTAGTCTTTTTTACCAGGCAATACAAAATTCCCTCTCTAACGCCTCTTCACTAAATGGAGCTGAGCCTTCTTCAAGACATCAGCAAAATACCTTGAGCTAATACTGTACAGTAAATTAAACTGGAACGTCAACATTTCACGCCGTGAGAGGAAAGCCGCAGTTTATGTACGTTTGTATGTGCTTATGGGAAAGATGATAACGACTCGATCTTCTCTGCGTATGAGAGACGCTAAGCAGTGTCCCGAGCAATATTTTGGTCACGCCAACTTTCTCGAAGGAAACTCTCTCATTCCAAGATCAACAATCTACGGTGGCCTGCCGGAGAATATTAGAGCATAAAAGGTTTAATATGGGCCTCCGGATGGATATAGATGCTACCCAAACATTGGTACCGAAACATCATTTTTTCGATTCCTTCTCCAAATTTCCGAAAAATAAAAAAAAAACATTAATTTTTATACTATGGTATCGATGGAATTTTGTGCATTGCCCGTCCGTCTGTCATTTATACTGCATCATTCAATTAAGAGCCTTCTTGTTACGCTAAAATGCTAACGATATACCCCATATTACAAATCGATAAGACATAAATATATCCTCCAATTTTATTCATGGATAGCACGTGTATTTTTTTCTAAGGATTTTAAAGCTGTTTATCACTACATTTTTTTTTTTTTTTTATTTTTTTTTTATTTTTATTTGGCAAGCTACATAGGGTGTTTACCCTATTTCCAGGCCGGTATAACTTTAAACTTTAAAACCCAATCCTCAGTGGGGAGATGACGCTGTTGTCAGCACGGGTATGCTATAATTTATATTACTACATTTTGAAGGTATATTTTTGGTATATATATATATATATATAGGTATATATATGCGACCTAAGTATTCAGGCCACACTTACTAGAACGCACCCAAGTCACCACGCCCCCACAAATAGTGGAAGGCTATAACTCCTACAGTTTTGGAGCTAGAGTCACCATATTTGAAGTAAATATTACTTGTAAACTTCCACAGTGAATCTTACTCGATTTCTTGCAATTCGCGAAAATTCGTATCTTCCTCAGATTTAGAGCTAGTCGTTTACCTTATAAAGTAGATTTTAAGTCACATCCTCTAAATTTGTTTAAAAAATAGCAGATCGTGCAAATCGAGGGCTCCCACAGTTTTAGAGCTAACGAGCTTGCCCACTTGCCCGCAAAAAACTGTTCTTACAATGGTATCAGAGTATTACGCAGTCTGTTCTACAGCGTTCTTACTTATTATGTTTGTTGTTGTTGCTGCCTTGCAGAGTATTCTTAATTTTGTCTATTAGTCTTTCGACTCAATAATATATGAATATATGTTTATCATACAATGTATGATCAGGAAGAATGCAGTTGAATGCTTATCGATTAATTCAGAATACGGTAGTTTTAGTTTTATCCAAATAAAACTTTTTATGAAATTGTTAAATTTCATTCTATGTACTACAATACAGTCTCGCGGATCTACACAGCTTGAAGAAGAACTGTACAAATTGCTTATGATATTGGAGGCGACTTTAATGATACCCTTACAAAAATGTCAATATCTCTGAATTCAGTTTTTTGATTAAAAAGGTCTATTACTTATGTCAGATTTTAATAAGATTTTTCGTTAGGTCGCTTTTTAATATTAAACTGGGAATAATTAATCAAAATTTACAATTTAAAAACAAAACAGTTTTCAAATTATATTTTTTTCTAAAATTACATTTTTAAAGTTCATGACACGAGTTGGAGCTATAGTGTGATTCATTACATTTCAAATAAGTGTAATTTTATTAAAATCGGTGAACAAATAATGAATTTATTACACGCCCCATTTAGGGGCTTATCGAGCTTATGAGGTTATCGTAAGGGTGGGTCGCCTAAGTTCGAAGTGACCCTGGACATTTTAGAGTTTTTTTTCTACGTAAAATTGATTGCTTTTTAATGATTATTTTAATGAAATATGGCTTTTATGAAAAGGACTCAGACATTTTATCAATCACAAAAACATTCCTTTTAAATCGGATCATTCGTTTGACAAATACTTACAGCTAAATCGAGATTTTTCATCAAATTTATTGGTTTATTAGATAAGAGAATTCATCAGATGTGCGGAATACATTTGGCTGTTGTTATTTTTGGAAAGGAATTTCTTCGACATGACGAAGATTTTTTAATCTTTTCGAACCTTTAGGCAATTTTCACTATGCCAACTGCGCCACTGAAATTTCATATGCTGTAAACAATCGTTTTATCGCGTGACATATATTTTTTTGTTCTAAGAATAGGAATAATATGAACTTAAATTTTTCTTTTAAAATATTAAATTCAAGCTATTCATATTTGAAAAAATAATTAGAAAAAAAGTGAAAATATTTGGGCGTCGCGACCGGGATTTGATCCGCGTCCTCTCGTTTGTCAGCGCAGCA
Organism: Drosophila flavopinicola; assembly: GCA_035042425.1. Classification (NCBI taxonomy): domain Eukaryota; kingdom Metazoa; phylum Arthropoda; class Insecta; order Diptera; family Drosophilidae; genus Drosophila; species Drosophila flavopinicola. The sequence continues at coordinate 37,504 of JAWNLL010000499.1, read as the reverse complement.
ACTTACCACTTACACCACCAAACCGTTTTGAAAATCGCGAACAAACTCGATTATAGTGATCATTTTTTTCGCGTTGCATTGTCTTTGTTCTAAGACATTTGCAGCAAATGAATTTGATTACAGTTATTTTATATTTGAAAATAAGAATAAGAAACAAATTAAAGTAAATGATCACTCGCCGCTGGGAATCGAACCCCCAAACTCACGTTTGTCAGCGCGTCACTTTACCACTGACACCACCAAACCGTGTTGATGATCGATGACAAAGTCGCTTAAAGAGCCAAAACCGACTTCAAGTTGTATGGTAGCTATAAGATATAGTGCTCCCATTTAGCCGGTTCCGATTAATATGCTGTCCCTTTGAATAATAAGTGTATGTGCAATGTTTCATCGCGATAGCTAACTGAGGAACTAGTTTGCATACATACAGACAAACAGACGGACATGGCCAGAGCAACTTGTTTTGTCATTCTACGCATAATAAAGGTAATTTTTGGGGGTCTCCGACCCTTTGTTCTATGCACAAAGTTAATATACTATTTTCTTCGAAAAGAACAGTAGAATTTTAATTTATTTTAAGCTAAACGGAAAAAGATAGATTTTCGATTATTAAAAAAAAGTATCCTTAGTAAAATGTCAATATCTCCGAATTTAGTGTGTTGATTGTAAAGAGCTTAAGCTTCTTGAAAACACTATAAAAGTCTCCATAAACACGTTATTTGATTTCAGTTGTGAATATGATTATTCGGCTAGGTGCTGTTTGAGACTAAACTGGGAAACTAAAACCAGTTTTCAAACGCTTTTTTCTCATAAAGCGACATTGTTCAAATAAGTGTAATTTCCTGAAAATAGGTGAACAAATAGCTTAACCAAAATATGCGAATTTCCGTTTCTTGTATAACAAGCCCCATTTAGGGGATAGCTTACTGGCAACTATATGGAATATTTCCATTTCCTGCAGCCATCGCGGATACTACGACCTTAAACAATTATGGTAATTTGAGGTTTCAAAACGAATGCAAATCGTTATTTTAGGTATCAAAAACATAAGGGTACTTTTGATATATAATATAGCGGGTATAGTCCGGTTTTTATATCCTGAACCCATTAAAAAATGGTAAAAATGTATTTTGAAGTTGTGCAAAAGTATGTAACAGGCATAAGGAAGCATCTCCGACCATATAAAGTAGATATGTTCTTGAGCAGTATCAACAGCCGAGTCGATCTAGCCATGTCCGTCTGCCTGTCCGTCCGTCAGTATGAACATGCAGATATCAGAGACTATAAGAGCTAGAGACTTCATATTTGGAATATAAGTTTTCATAGTACTGGGACAGATCGATAACTCGAACCGCTCAAAAGTTATCGATACATTTTGATTTCAGACCAGTGTTTTTTGGCCATAACTGTAAAGTTATAAGAGCTAAAGGCCCCAAATATGTGATGTATAATCTCTAATAACATAAATATGTAACATACTCCCCAGTTTCCCCTAAAGTGAAAAAAACTAAAAACTAACTTGGTTTGATCGCTAATTTGCTGTGCTAGAAATTTCACAAAGATCGGATAATAAACACAGAAGTTATTTAAGATTAACCCTTCCCTAGTGTGGGGCCTAACGAAGATGTTAGCCTGCTTAAACTGCTTGCAGAATGTGTGTGTTTGTATGGATGTACATTGATGGGTAAGTATGAATGGATGTTAAGACTGGGTTCAGGTTATCTTCTAGACGGTCACTCCCTACTAGAGCACTCTTACTTGTTTATATCAGTTTTGATACCCAATATAGGGCCAAGGGTCAGATGTAAGTGTATCTGTTATTATAACTTAAAATAGTCTAATTGTTTAATGCCGCAATATAAATGATGGCACCAAGAAATGGAAATATTACATTTGGTTACCGGTAAACGACATAATACCCTGAACCCATTAATAATGGATAAAAAGGGTATAATGAAGTTGTGCAAAACATGTAACAGGCATAAGGAAGCATCTCCGACCATAGAAAGTATATATATTCTTGATCACTATCAACAGCCGAGTCGATCTAGCCATGTCCATCTGTCTGTCTGTCTGTATGAACACGCGGATATCAGAGACAACAAGAGCTAAAGACTTTATATTTGAAAGATAAGTTCTCGTAGTCCCAGGAGAGATCAAGTTTATTTCATTTGATCGATAACTCGTCCCGCTCAAAAGTTATCGATAAAATTCCATTTCAGACTAGCGTTTTTTGGACATAGCTTAAAAGTTATAGTAGCTAAAAGGAACCAAATTTAGTATGTATAGTCTCGAATAGCATACACATCTTACAAATATTTCACTTTTTAGATACCGTACTCCCATCCCCCCAAAAGTGAAAAACACTTATTTCAAAACACTAACCTTGCAATTAGATTAGATGACCCAATAGCTAATGTTATTTCCTACATATTTCACAAAGATCGGAAACCAAACACAGAAGTTATTTAACGTTTACCTTTCCATAGTATGGGGCCTTGCGCTGAACTTAGCCTGTTTGAACTGATTGCAGTATGTGTGCGTTTGTATGGATATGCATCGATAGGTAAGTATAAACGGATGTAAGGACTGGGTGCAAGGTATCTCCTGGTCGGGTACTATCGACTAGAGCATTCTTACAAGTTTTCAAATATAAAATAGCTTGAATATAATATATCAAAAGAAAAATTTACATTCAAATAATACTAATTCTTAAAAAAAACAAGTGGGAAAGGATTATCTTCGGTGTACCGAAGATTTCATACTCTTTTCGAACCTTTAGACAACTTTCACTCTGCCAACTGCAGCACTTTCATATGCTGTAAAAATTCGTTTTTTCTTTTTGTTCTAAGAATTGATATCATATGAATTTAAATTTTTATTTTGGAAGATATAGTGTTCCAATCCGGCTGGCTCCGATCAATGTGCTGTCATTTTGAATAATAAGTATATGTGCAAAGTTTAATTGCGATAGCTTTGAAAACATGGGATTTGTGGTCAAAAGTTGCTTCGCGATAACTCAAAAACTTAGGGACTAGTTTGCATACATACAGACAGACAGACGGACATGGCTAGATCAATTTGTTTTGTCGTTCTAAGCATACTGGCAGTAAATTTTGGGGGTCTCCGACGCTTCAAAAAACAAAACTGTTGGTATACAAAACAAAAACTGTTGGTATACCGCTACTTTTGATCACAAATTAAAATAAAAACGTATCACACCTAGTTGAAAGATGTGGATGTATACTGCGCACGACCATTTGAAAGTGAAATTTGATTTGCAGCACGGCATTTTGGTTATTGTCTGGCAAAAAAGCACCGAAATCAAATAGCTTCTAAAGGAAGTATCAGAAAACATGTTATTGAATGAAAAATTTTCTTGTTTTTACATTTACGATCTTTATAATGCTCCCAAGAATTTTTCCAAAATTGGTTAAAAACTGTCTATAACTTTCTATAGCTCTCATACAAGTAATTCTCAATAGAGGCTATTATCGGACTGTCACAAAAGCAAATTTATTCGGAACCAAAATGAAAAATTAACGATTTTTACATTTTATTATATACATTATTTTACATTATTATTATATGTACGAGCAAACGAATGTATACTGTTTTCAAAAAGTGAAATATTTGTTATATGTGTATGCTATTCGAGACTATACATACCAAATTTGGTGCCTCTAGCTCTTATAGCTTTCAAGTTATGACCAAAAAACACTGGTCTGAAGTCGAAATTCATCGATAACTTTTGAGCGGGACGAGTTATCGATAAAATAAAACAAACTTGTACTGTCCCGGGACTACGAGAATTTATATTCCAAATATGAAGTCTCTAGCTCTTATAGTCTCTGATATCTGCGTGTTCGTAGACAGACGGACATGGCTAGATCGACTCGGCTGTTGATAGAGAATATATATACATATGTATACTTTATATGGTCGGAGATGCTTCCTTATGTCTGTTACATACTTTTGCACAGCTTCATTATACCCTTTTTACCCAGTTTTAATGGGTTCAGAGTGTAAAAACGGTACACAATATTTGAACAGCGTTATTAATACCAGTATCTTTAATACTACCTTTCAACATTACAATATTATTAGCTTTTTTGCCAGATAACTTGTTGATATTTTTTTCTTTTATAAAACATCATTCAAAGTCATAAACTATTAAAAAGGATTCACCGCGATGCATTCATACATAATTTTTGCTCAGATTAAGCAATCTGCTTGTGACAGATGCCCAATTTGGCGGCTGCTCAAAACATTTAATAACATTGCCAGTCTCAGCACTTTCATAGCACTGAACAATTCTTTAAACAGTAAGGAATTTACGAGTGCAATTTCTTCTCTGCCAGTATTATTTCGACGGTAGTGCAGCATGATGACGCGTCAAGACCAACTATGTTTTGGCTTAAAATAAGGGAATGCAACGGCACTGCTTTGTTACGGGCCTGATTTTGAGGGTCGTTAAACGTTTCCAGGTTAAGGCAAATTTTGACTCTGCATCGCCGGCATGAGTACAATCCCACTTATGTGGTATTGTAGGCATTAGAAGAATCCGGAATGACGTCATTTATATTTATTTATGTATTTGCTTTTATAGCGCAGCGTGTCAACTCTTTTTAATGTATCCAATCGCACGCTGCTTACCTGCAACATATTTCTTACTATCTCACTCTCTAACCCCCAAACTCGGCCAATAAATTATTTTTATACTCTTTTCGAAGAAAATAGTATATTAAGTTTGTGCTGAAGTTTGTAACTGTAAGGAAGCGTCGGAGTCCCCCAAAAGTTACTGCCAGTATGCTTAGAATGACAAAACAAATTGATCTAGCCATGTCCGTCTGTCTGTCTGTCTGTATGTATGCAAACTAGTCCCTCAGTCTTTGAGCTATCGTGATTAAACTTTGCACAGAGACTTATTATGTAAGGGGACAGCACATTGGTCGGAGCCGGCCGGATCGGACCACTATATTTTATAGCTGCCATACAATTGGAAGTCGGTTTTGCCATAAATCACATGTTTTCAAAGCTATCGTAATGAAACTTTGCACAGGTACTTATTATTCAAACATACATAACATTGATCGGAGCCGGCGGATCGTATGAATATATCTAATAGCTACCATACAGCTCGAAGTCGGTTTTGGTAATAAATCACATGTTTTCAAAGCTATCGCGATGAAACTTTGCACGGATACCTATTATTCAAAATGTCAGCACATTGATCAGAGCTGGCTGGATCGGACCACTATATCTTGTAGCTGCCATACAACTGAAAAAAAAATTAATATTCTTAGAACAAAAAAAAATAAATGCAACGCGATAAAATGAATTATTACAGCATATGAAAGTGCTGTAGTTGGCAGAATGAAAATTGCCTACAGGTTCGAAAAGAGTATAAAATCTTCGGCACGCCGAAGTTAATTATTCTCCTTTTAATCTGTTAAATTGCCATCACACGGTGGTAAAATATGTAAAGTAACCCATAAATAAGAAATTTTACTTCGTTTATAGCCTCAAATATATAAGACAAATTTTCAGCACTATTGTGAAGCTGATAGGTGAGTGCTTCTGGAGTTTCATTAGATAAGTTGCAAGTAATATTAGCACTTGGTTAGGGTAGTTGTAGAACTAGAAGTTATAGTAGAAGTTTACACATGTTTCAGGTAGTTGTTTAGAGTACACATATTAGCTAGACTTAAGTATAAGCACGAAGAAAGGCGCACAATATAGTTTAACGTTAATCGTTAAAACGAGAATCGATCAAAAACAATCGATAAGTGTGAATTGTTGTTAATTGTAAATGTTGAATGGTAAATCGAAATGTCAATTTGTCATACTTTAAATATAATGAAGAGGCATAGAATAATACGTATATATATATATATGCCGTATGTTAGCTTACAACATAAAGCAAGAAATAATTACCACCTCTCCCTCTGCTCTTTTTCTTTCCAGCTCCTTTTGCTTTTCATGTTCAGCTGCAATGCGTTGTTCAATTTGCACCAATGATTCGCGGGTAAAGGGACGGAACAAACTGCGTTCTTCCTCAGATATAGAGTCGGAATCTTCTGTCATTGTCTATGCGGCCAACGATGGGAGCCTCCGATTTCCAAGGCCTGCAACGATACAATCACAGTCGCACACACACACAAATGTAACGACTATGATTACATCAAGCTCCAGTTGCCCACAGCCCCATTTAAGGACCATGCATGATCATACTCACATGAGGCACATGAATGTCGCCTTCTACATTACAGCTACAACTATATCCGAGGCGCCATGTTCGAGAAGCGCCTGCTGCTAAGCACAATGCTGCAAATATCAAATACAAAATAGACGCATTAGTTTTATCAATTAATCGAAAGATGAAATTATCTGTTTCTTATGTGTTTTGTAATATAGTGCAGTGTGTTAAACAAGCACATTAATCCAATTCGCTTGAAAATCGCAGAGAATCAGTTGTTTGGTTGGTTATGTGTCACCGGTAATTAATATTGAGAGCATTTCAATCAACTTCAATATAGGTGCGACACAGTACACCCCACACTCCACCGATCCTTATAGGTAATATGTCACAATAACGTGCTTATTATGTGAAAAAAAACCCTTTTTTAAAAGGATCAAAGTGGGGGTGTACCAGGTCAGGAGGGCTATACCCCGCATGGCTTCCAGTAAACTTACGGATCTGGCATTTATCTCAGAATTAAGTGTTAATTACGTGCTCCAAGGAAAAACAAGTAAGAGTGCTCTAGTCGGGACTGCCCGACTAGGAGATACCCTGAACCCAGTTCTGACATCCATTCATACTTGCCTAATAGTGTGTATACAAACAAACACACCACACATTACTGCAAGCTGTGAAAACGGTTTAAGCAGTTATCTTGCTTTTTCACTGAGCCCCACACAATGGAAAGTTAAATCTTAAATAACTTCTGTGTTTATTGTCCGATCTTTTTGAAATTTGTAAGACATAACATTGGCTATAAAATGTGTGACCAAACCAAATTGCAAGGTCATACCTTCAAAAATGAGTTTTTTGAATTTTGGGGGGATTGGGGGTGGTATCCAAAAAGTGAAAATCTTGTTACATGTGTATGGTATTCGAGATTATACATGCCAAAGTAGGGGCCTCTAGCTTTTATAACTTGTAAGTTATAGCACAAAAACGCTGGTCTGAAATCGAAATTTATCGATAACTTTTGAACGGGACGAGTTATCGATAAATTTTAATAAACTTGATCTGTCCCGGCATTACGAGAACTTATATTCCAAATATGAAGTCTCTAGCTCTTGTAGTCTCTGATATCCGCGTGTTCATACAGACAGACGGACTCCCAGCCTCCCAGTGGGCGTGGCATAAATTTGAAACAAACTTGATCTGAAGCAGATAGCTATAATCATAACACAAAAGATTTCAAGAGTCTATCTAATATCGTTTCGGAAATACGTGGTTCATCCAGACAGACAGACGGACGGCCTGACGGACATCCGACAAAACCAATATACTATGAGTACCTTCGGTATCAGAGTATAAAAACAAGTAAGAGTGCTCTAGTCGGGAGTGCCCGACTACGAGATACCGTGAACCCAGTCCTTACAATCATTCATATTAATGTAAACACACACATGCTGCACTACAAGCAGTGCAGTGAAGTTATGTCCCAAACGCTAGTCTGAAATCGAAATTTATCGATAACTTTTGAACGGGACGAGTTATCGATAAATTTTAATAAACTTGATCTGTCCCGGCATTACGAGAACTTATATTCCAAATATGAAGTCTCTAGCTCTTGTAGTCTCTGATATCCGCGTGTTCATACAGACAGACGGACGGACGGACGGACGGACGGACGGACGGACGGACAGACAGACAGACGGACATGGCTAAATCGACTCGACTGTTGATACTGATCAAGAATATATATACTTTATATGGTCGGAGATGCTTCCTTATGCCTGTTACATACTTTTGCACAAAACCATAATACCCTTTTTACCCATTTTTAATGGGTTCAGGGTATAACAAGGGTTAAGGACCTATTTCTTCCGAAAGTAGGTTAAGAAACCAATTTTAAACAAATCAAAGTGCGGGGTGTACCGGGTCACGGGGGCTACACCCCGCACATGCTTCCAGCAATCCTATGGATCTGGAATTTGGCTCAAAATTAAGTGCTAATTACGTGGTCCAAGGAAAACAAATATCAAGGATCTACTCCTTCCGTGAGTAGCTTAAACTAACAATAAGCATCATAGCATTTGCACTACAAAGATACTTTTGCACTGACCATGCCCCAGGGAGCTAGCACGAAAATCGAGCATTGACTATAATGTTAGCACATAATTAGCTTGTAATTATAAAATTCATTTATCCCAGAAAAATTCATTATATATTTTAACCATTTGCGAGGACAGGATATTTTACCGATCTTTTACTGAGGTGAGCAGAAACCTACCTTCCAAGTTTGGTGACCGAAATTTTATTACACCCTGAATCCATTAAAAATGGGTAAAAAGGGTATTATGGTCTTGTGCAAAAGTATGTAACAGGCATAAGGAAGCATCTCCGACCATATAAAGTATACCTATTCTTGATCAGTATCAACAGCCGAGACGATCTAGCCATGTTCGTCTGTCTGTATGAACACGCGGATATCAGAGACTACAAGAGCTAGAGACTTCATATTTGGAATATAAGTTCTCGTAGTGCCGGGACAGATCAAGTTTATTTCATTTTATCGATAGCTCGACATATTCAAAAGTTATCGATAAATTTCGATTTCAGACTAGCGTTTGGGACATAACTTCACTGCACTGCTTGTAGTGCAGCATGTGTGTGTTTACATTAATATGAATGATTGTAAGGACTGGGTTCACGGTATCTCGTAGTCGGGCACTCCCGACTAGAGCACTCTTACTTGTTTTTATACTCTGATACCGAAGGTACTCATAGTATATTGGTTTTGTCGGATGTCCGTCAGGCCGTCCGTCTGTCTGTCTGGATGAACGCACGTATTTCCGAAACGATATTAGATAGACTCTTGAAATCTTTGTGTTATGATTATAGCTATCTGCTTCAGATCAAGTTTGTTTCAAATTTATGCCACGCCCACTGGGAGGCTGGCAAATCGATAACATGTCGATACACCTCAAATCACAAATCGGTTAAACGTGAGTATCTGCCACAATTTCGAAGCTAGAGTAATCAAATTTGGTAGGTATATTGCTGGTGACCTCCCGAAAAAATTGTATGCTAGGCTTATCAGCCACGCCCATTATTACGCCCACCAGCCCCCCCTTATTTGAAATGCTTATATCTCCCGCAGTTTTAGAGCTAAGGTCACCATATTTGGAATATACATTACTGGTGACGTCCTCTACAGATCACAGAAAAAAAACCACGCCCACTCCCGCCCCCGTAATCGCGAAAATCGATATACATGAATGCACAATTCGATAACACGTGTATATTTCCCGCAATTTTGAAGCTAGAGTCCCCAAATTTGGAAGGGTAGACTTCTGGCCAAGTCCTCTAAAGATCGGCCAAAAAATTTGAGGGCCACGCCCCCTCCCGCCCCCAAAAATCGCGAAAATGAATATCTTCCACAGTTTTAGAGCTAGAGTCACGAAAATTGTGAGATAGACTTCTTGTCACCCCCTCTAAAGATCGGCCAAAAATTTTTGGTTCCACGCCCCTCCCGCCCCCAAAAATCGCGAAAGCTTATATCTTCTACAGCTTTAGAGCTAGAGTCACCAAATTTGTGAGATAGACTTCTTGTCACGCGCTCTAAAGATCGGCCACAATTTTTGGGGCCACGCCCCCTCCCGCCCTCAAAAATCGCGAAAATGTGTATCTTCCACAGTCTTAGAGCTAAAATCACCAAATTTGGAAAATAGACTTCTGGTCACCCCTTATTAAGATCGACCACGCCCCTCCCGTCCCCAAAAACTTGGAAGGCCGATTTCGGGTCACCCATAAACCAGCAAAAATGTTCTGTTCACTTGCTTTCAGCTGTTCTTGAAATGGTATCAGAGTATTACGCAGTCGGCTCCGCCCGACTGCAACGTTCTCACTTGTTTTTTTTAATTTTGGGGAAGGTAACATGTAGTTTTTACTCAAAGTATGATGACTCTAGCTTTAAAACTGTGCTAGATACAGGTTTCTGCGATTTGTGTGGGTGGGGTGGCTTGGAGGCGCTCTGCTGGAAGTGACCTAGATATCCGGTTCACAATCTTTGAGGAAGGTCATCGGCAAACCAACATTCCACATTTTTTTCGCAGAAAATAGTATTTTCACTATTAGACAAATAAAGCCAAGTGCAAGTAAGTTTTGAACAGACTGCTCTTTAAGCGAGTTTGTCATCGAACATTAAAACGGTTCGGTGGAAAAAATGGTTGGTTGATGCTTGCCGCTTGCAACACTGTTTATTATACTTTTTTTCTAATTTATTTGTTAATTAAATCAATTTTGAAAGGAGGTTGCACAAAGAATTATCTCCGAATTATTCGCGAACTATACTAACGCATATGCATAAACGTTAAATATAAGCTAGTGAAATCTATCCACAGACTCGAAAAGAGTATAAAATCTTCTGCATGCCGAAGATAATCCTTCCCCTTTCTTTTTTATACCCTGAACCCATTAAAAATGGGTAAAAAGGGTATTATGGTCTTGTGCAAAAGTATGTAACAGGCATAAGGAAGCATCTCCGACCATATTAAGTATATATATTATTGATCAGTATCAACAGCCGAGTCGATTAGCATGTCCGTCTGTCTGTCTGTATGAACACACAGATATCAGAGACTACAAGAGCTAGAGACTTCATATTTGGAACATAAGTTCTCCTAATCCCGGGACAGATCAAGTTTATTTCATTTTATCGATAACTCTTACCGTTTAAAAGTTATCGATAAATTTCGGTTTCCGACTTGCGTTTTTGGGACATACATGAAAGCAAACACATGCTGCCAGCGGTGCGAGCAGTTAAAGCAGTTATCTTGCTTCTTCACTGAGCCCCACACTATGGAAAGTAAAATCTTAAGCAATTTCTGTGTTCATTGTCCGATCTTATTGGCAACAAAATGGGTGACCAAACCAAACTTCAAGGTCATCCCTTCAAAAATGCGTTTTGTCAAATTTTGGGGGGATTGGGGAGTGGGATCCAATAAGTGAAAAATTTGTTACATGTGTGTGCTATTCGAGATTATAAATGCCAAATTTGGCACCTCACGCTCTTGTAACATGTTAGTTATAGCCCAAAAACGCTAGTCTGAAATCAAAATGTATCGATAACTTTTGAACGGGATGAGTATCGATGAAATTAAACAAATTTGTACTGTCCCGGCACTACAAGAACTTATATTCCAAATATGAAGTCTCTAGCTTTTGTAGTCTCTGATATCTGCGTGTTCATACATACAAACAGACAGACGGACTTGGCTAGATCGACTCGGCTGTTGATACTGATCAATAATCTATATACTTTATATGGTCGGAGATGCTTCTTTATGCCTGTTACATACTTTTGCAGAACTTCCTAATACCCTTTTTACCCATTTTTAATTTTACATGCTTTTAAAAATCGTTATTTCGTGTGGCATCAATGGCGAAAATATGCATCATTTAATATTTTTTTAAGGAACAGGTGTCTTCGAGCAAACAAAGCGAAGTGCAAGTAAGTTTTTAACATTTTGCTCTGTAAGCAGGCTTGTCATCGATCATCAAAACAGTTTAGTGGTGTAAGGTGATGTTGCCAGGCCGTCCGTTAATCCGTCTGTTGAAGATACAGTTTTCAAAGTTTCTTCCAATTTTGTGAGGCTGGAAAATCGATGACATGTCGATACACCCCAAATCACAAGTCGATAAAACGTGAATATTTCCCACAATTCAGAAGCTAGAAATAGGTATGTTGCCGGTCACTTCCCAAAAAATATGGACCTAGGTTTCCCGGCCATGCTAACCTTTACGCCCACCAGCCCCCCATCCAAAATTAATTGGAAATGCTTATACCTGCCTCAGTTTTAGAGCTAGAATCACAATATTTGGAATATATGTAATGATGTTCTCCACAGATCACAGTAAAAACGACCACGCCCACAATCGTGAAAGCCACATCGATACACAAGATAACACGTGTATATTTCCCACAAAAATTGCGACCTGGATTTCTCGGCCACGGCCACTTCACACACAAGCCCCCCCACACTTACGAGTAGCGCAATCCAAAAATGCCCACAGTTTAAAAGCTAATGTCAAAAAACTTTGAAGGTAGACTTCTAGCCAACCCCTTGGGGCTACGCCCATTGCTTTAGAGCTAGTCACAAAACGTGATTACTTTTAAGCTTACTCAACGGTCAAACCACAACTACACTAACGCCCTCACAGAGACACCATTAACAAGTAAGAGTGCTCTAGTCGGGAGTGCCCGACTACGAGATACCCTGAACCCAGTCCTTACAATCATTCGTACTAATCTAAACACACACATGCTGTAGTACAAGCAGTACAAGCAGTGCAAGCGGTCTAAGCAGTAAGCTTGCTTTTTCGCTGAGCCCCACACAATGGAAAGTTGAATCTTAAATAGAGATGCTTCCTTATGCCTGTTACATACTTTTGCACAAAACCATAATACCCTTTTTACCCATTTTTAATGGGTTCAGGGTATAAAAAGGTTCTGTTCCACATGTTTTCAGCTGTTCATCCAATGGTATCTGAGTATAACACAGTCGGTTATGCCCGACTGTTTCTAATTCTTGTTTTCAAATATGAAATTGCTTGAAATGACTATTTCAAAACAATAATTACAATTTATATGATACTAAAGTCATAGAACAATAAAACAAACTGAATTTCTAATTGCACATATGTTATCTCTCTCCCTACGTGAAGAGTTGGGGGTAAAACCAACGAAATAAACGCTTACTACAATTGAGAGTGTCGGTATTTCCCAAAACGTTTGGCTGCTGTAAGTGATAAAGTGATGAAGCGCTGAAAAGCGCGAGGTCACTGGTTCGAGTCCCGGTCGCGGCATCATTTAATTGTTGACTTATTTTAAATTATTTTTTTTCGAATATAAACAGTTTCAATATATTATTTCAAAACAAAAAATTTTTAATTCATACCAATGTCTTAGAAGAAACAAAAACATTGAGACCTGAAAAAACGATATTTTTGTACAGCATGTGAAATTTCGATGATGCAGTTGGTCTAGTGAAAATTGCCTACAGGTTCGAAAAGAGTATAAGATCTTCGGTAAGCCGAAGCTATTTCTTCCCAAGTATCCCATATGAAATCATATTTTATAAATATGAAGTCTCTACCTCTTATAGTCTCTGAGATCGACTCGGGTGTTGATCCTTTTCTTTTTAGATAAACATAAAAAAGTATTTTATTAGAGCACGCTACATGGAACATTTAACACTTTCATGCCAGTTGTGGTAGGTAGGTAACAGGTTCTGGCAGGATAGTAAAATAAAAGAAAAATCTTGACTTAAGGGTCAATAAAAAGGAGGATGGGCAGTTATCTTCACGCAACTCTCCTTCTCCTGAAAGGCTTTGCAAGCTTAGTAGCTAAGGAGTTAGAGTGGGCTATGAGCCACGACCTGCACTTGTCTGCAAACTTGAAGATTGTAGTGCACAGAGGTTGAATTGCATGATCCCAGGCGATTTTGTGTCTTTCGCAACGATGTGAGAGTGTTTATGGTCTTTTGGAGTCGGACTTTGACTACGAGAGATAACCAGGTCTGAGTAGCCAGTTCATGCGCCTTAATTTTCTCCACTGAAGCACAAGCGTAGAGAATGTGCGGTAAAATAAATGGAAGTCATGGAACGACGGCTATTGGGAAATGGGATGGCAGGAAGACATCTGAGCAATACTTTCTACCTTCAAGAGTCTTGAAAATGTAACAATTGCGCAATGGCTAGATCTGAATCCGAGCTGGTATTAGAAATCGCTTGCTCGAAGGCATCAATGCTCATCAAGCTTCGCAGAAGCATTCTCTCAAACATTTTTGAAAATTTTGACTGAAGTCGAATAGGGTGCAAAGCACCAGGAGTGTTGTGGCACAGCCCCTTCTTGGGTATCATTGCAATTAAATTAAAAAAAACAAGTGGAGAAGGATTATCTTCGGCGTGCCGAAGATTAAATACTCTTTTCGAACCTTAAAGCAAATTTTACTATTTTTCCGTGACTGCTTATTTAATTCGCAGATATTAATGTCGCATACATATACCCCTACGTATAAAATAAAATATATAAAGGTATTCATGTAAACAGGGACGTTTCACTATCCGCAGCTCGTGGACGCGTCCCTTAGCATTCATAAGTGCTACCGAATTGAACAATAAACAAGTTTCAGTTTTTCCAAAAAGTCAAAACTACATTACATATGTATACTACAATATACATACCAAATTTTGTGCCTGTTGCTCTTATACCTTTCAAGGCCGCTGTCGGAAATTTAATTGTCATAAAACTTAATCTGAACATACGAGAGCTTATATTCAGAATTTGAGATCCATATTTTTTTTCGCGTGGCATTGGTTTTGCCAATGAATTTAAATTTTTCTCTTGAATTATTCTATTAAAGCTACTTTATGTATGAAAAAAAAATTAGAAACAATTTAGGAAATTGAAAATAAATGAATTTGACTACAGCTATTATATATTTGAAAAGAAGAATAAGAAAAAACGAAAATAAATGACCATTCGCCGCTGGTCTTGAACCCAGGACCTTTCGCTCAACAGTTCGCAATATTAACCACTACGCCACAAGCCGTTTTGATGATCGCTAACAAAATCCCTTGAAGAGCAGACTGTCAAAAGCTTTCTTGTTTTGCTTTTTACTGCTTACACCAAGCAGTTTTAAAAATCGCTGACAAACTCGATTTATACTGAGCTTTTGTTTTTTCGCGTTGGCATTGTTTTTGTTCTAAGCCATTGAAAGCAAATGAATTTGATTACAGTTATATATTTGAAAAGAAGAATAAGAAAAAATGAAAATAAACGACCAGTCGCCGCTGGTCTTGAACCCAGGACCTCTCGCTCACCAGTTTGCAACTTTACCCCTTACGCCACAAGTTGTTTTGATGATCGCTGACAAAATTGCTTGAAGAGCCGACTGTTACAAATTTCCTTGTTTTGTTTTCCTGCAACCTGCAACTCGCGTTTGACAGCATTTGTTTTTTCGCGTGGCATTGTTTTTGTTCTAAGCCATTGGAAGCAAGTTAATTTGATTACAGTTATATGTATATGTGAAAGGAAAACAAGTGAGAACGTTGCAGTCGGGCGGAGCCGACTGCGTAATACTCTGATACCATTTTAAGAACAGCTGAAAGCAAGTGAACAGAACATTTTTGCTGGTGTTTGGGTGACCCGAAATCGGTCTTCCAAGTTTTTGGGGACTGGAGGGGCGTGGTCGATCTTAAGAGGGGTGACCAGAAGTCTATTTTCCAAATTTGGTGATTTTAGCTTTAAAACTGTGGAAGATATACATTTTCGCGATTTTTGGGGGCGGGAGGGGGCGTGGCCCCAAATTTTTCCGATCTTTAGAGGGGGTGACAAGAAGTCTATCTTCCAATTTTGGTGACTCTAGCTCTAAAACTGTGGAAGATATAAACTTTCGCGATTTTTGGGGGCGGGAGGCGGCGTGGCCCCAAAAATTTTTTCCGATCTTTAGAGGGCGTGACAAGAAATCTATCTTATAAATTTGGTGACTCTAGCTCTAAAACTGTGGATGATATACATTTTCGCGATTTTTGGGGGCGGGAGGGGGCGTGGCCCCAAATTTTTTTGACGATCTTTGGGGGGGCTGACAATAAGTCTATCCTCCAATTTTGGTGACTCTAGCTCTAAAACCGTGGAAGATATACATTTTCGCGATTTTTGGGGGCGGGCGGGGGCGTGGCCCCAAAATTTTTTGTCCGATCTTTAGAGGACTTGGCCAGAAGTCTACCCTCAAAGTTTGGTGGCCCTAGCTCTTAAAATGTGCGAGATATAGGCTTCCGTGTTTCGTGGGGGCGGGGTGGCTGGGGGGCGTTCTAGTGGGCGTGGCCGGAAAATCCAGGACGCAATCTTTTGGGCTGGTCAGCCCTAGTCTAAATTCCAAATTTTGGGACTCTAGCTTCAAAATTGCGGGAAATATACACGTGTTATCGAATTGTGCATTCATGTATATCGATTTTCGCGATTACGGGGGCGGGAGTGGGCGTGGTCGAAATTTTGTTTCTGTAATCTGTAGAGGACGTCACCAGTAATATATATTCCAAATATGGTGACTTTAGCTCTAAAACTGCGGGAGATATAAGCATTTCAAATTAATTTTGGAGGGGGGCTGGTGGGCGTAATAATGGGCGTGGCCGATTAACCTAGGATCCAATTTTTTCGGGAGGTCACCAGCAATATACCTACCAAATTTGATTACTCTAGCTTCAAAATTGTGGGAGTTATTCACGTTTAATCGATTTGTGATTTGAGGTGTATCGACATGTTATCGATTTGCCAGCCTCCCAGTGGGCGTGGCATAAATTTGGAATAAACTTGATCTGAAGCAGATAGCTATAATCATAACGCAAAAGATTTCAAGAGTCTATCTAATATCGTTTCGGAAATACGCGCGTTCATCCAGACAGACAGACGGACAGACGGACAGACGGACAGACGGACAGACGGCCAGACGGACAGACGGACAGACGGACAGACGGACGGCCTGACGGACATTCGACAAAACCAATATACTATGAGTACCTTCGGTATCAGAGTATAAAAAAAGAAAAAAGTATTAAATTAACAATCAGTCGCCGCCGAGGCTCGAACTTGCGAAACCTGCGTTCGTTAGCGCGGCTCTTTACGCCTTACGCCACAAACCGTTTGGATGATCGATGACAAAATACCTTGAAGAGCAGACTATCAAAAGCTTTCTTGCGCTTTACTTTGTTTGCTCATATGCACCTGTTTTTTCAAAATATTTAATGACGCATATCTTCGCTGTTTATGACTCAATCGATTTGCGATTTTACCCATTGATGAGTTATAAGGATGTTCAAGTGTACAAGGAAATTTAAGGCAATTGCTTTGAAAACATCGGATTTATGGCCAAAACCGACTTTGAGGTGTATGGCAGCTATAAGATATAGTAGTCCGATCCGGCCGGCTCCGACCAATGTGCTGTCCCCTTGAATAATAAGTGTCTGTGCAAAGTTGCATCGCGATAGCTCAAAAACTGAGGACTAGTTTGCATACATAGACAGACAGACAGACAGACAGACAGACGGACATGGCCAGATCAATTTGTTTTGTTTTTATAAGCATATTGGCAGTAACTTTTGGGGGTCTCAGACGCTTCCTTCTATGCGTTACAAACTTCAGGACAAACTTAATATACTATTTTCTTCGAAAAGAGTATAAAAACAAGTCGGAAAGGATTATCTTTGGCGTGCCGAATATTCTATACTCTTTTCGAACCTTTAGGCAATTTTCACTCTGCCAACTGCACCACTGAAATTTCAAAAGTAGTAAAAAAGGTTTTATCGCGTGGCATTTATCTTTTTGCTCAAAGAATTGGTATCATATGAATTTAAATTTTGCATTTAAAATATTGAATTCAAGCTATTTGATATATATTTACAACAAATAACTAGCAAAATAAAAAGTCAATAAGTCGCGGCTGGGATTTAACCGAGTTATCCCCGTTTGTCAGTGCAGCACTCTAATACCTACGCCACCAAGCACTTTTTAAATGCGCTGACATACTCGATTATCTGATCGTTTTTTTCGCATTGTATAGTTTTTTTTCTAAGACATTGGTAGCAAATGAATTTGACTATAGCTATTTTATATTTGAAAAGAAGAATAAGACTACGAGATACCCTGAACCCAGTCCTTACAATCATTCATACTAATCTAAACACACACATTCTGCAGTACAACCAGTGCAAGTGGTTTAAGCAATTTGCTTGCTTTTCACTGAGCCCCACACAATGAAAGTTAAATCTTAAATACCTTCTGTGTTTATTGTCCGATCTTATTGAAATTTTTGGGGCATAAAATGTGTGACCAAACCAAAATGCAAGATCGGACCTTCAAAAATGACTTTTGAGGGGATTCCCCAATCCTATGCCCCAAAACGAAAGTCTGAAATCTAAATTTATCGATATCTTTTAAATGGGACAAGCTATCGATAAAATGAAACAACCTTAATCTGTCTCGGCACTACGAGAACTTATATTACATATATGAAGTCTCTAGATCTTGTAGTCTCTGATATCTGCGTGCTTATACAGACGGACGGACAGACGGACATGGCTAGATCGACTCGGCTGTTGATACTGATCAATAATCTATATACTTTATATGGTCGGAGATGCATCTTTATGCCTGTTACATACTTTTGCACAAAACCATAATACACTTTTTACCCATTTTTAATGGGTTCAGGGTATAAAAAGTGAAGTCGCCGCTGTGTTTCGTACCAGATTAATAACATTTTGTAGGTATATTGCTGGTGACCTCCCCAACAAATTGGATCCTAGGTTAATCGGCCACGCCCATTATTACGCCCACCAGCAGACTTCTGGTCACCCCTTTTAGGATCGGTAAAAAATGTTTGGAGCCACGCCCCCTCCGCCCCGAAAAATCGCGAAAATTTATATCTTCCACAGTTTTAGATCTAGAGTCACCATATTTTGAAGATATACTTCTGGTCACCCCCTCTTAAGATCAGTAAAAAATGTTGGGAATCGCCCCCCCCCCCCTCCTCCTTTAATCGCGAAAATGTATATCTTCCACAGTCTGACGGAAAAATATGAGAGTACATATATTCTTGAAAATGAAGTCCTCCAAGTAGGCGAGGCACAAAAACCTTAACATTTTATCTGAGCAGATAAAAACAAATATAATAGTCAAGTTAATATTCAAGTCACTATCTTCAATAGCGCTGGAAAAAATTGCGCTTGTACAGACAGACGGACACCCTGACTGACATTGCACAAACCCCAATATACTATGAATACCTTCGGTATCGGAGTGTCAACATATTTATACTCTTCACAGAAAATAGTATTTTCATTTAGTGCAAACATTTGAAGCATTGAACTTGCTTCTTCTCTGCGCTTACACAACGTCTGTAAAATTAACAGTAAAAAATGTGAACAAACCAAATTGCAAGGTTATACCTTCTAAAATAAGTACAGGCGGGCTCCAAAAAGTCAAATATTTGTTACACCTGTACACTATTTGAGGCTATACATACCGAATTAGGCGTGGCCGGGAAATCCAGGTCGCAATCTTTCGAGCTGGTCAGTCCCAATCTGAATGCCAAATTTTGTGACTCTATCTACGTTTAAATGACTTCAGACTTGAAGTGTATCGACGAGCTATCGATTTACCAGCCCCGCATTTGGCTCGCCACAAAACTTTTGAGACTTTTACTAATGTCGATAACTACAAAAGTAATAATCTAACCTTTTATATTTACTAGCGACATGGGATTATATAAAACAAAAACGTTGTGTTAATCTAACAAGGACGCGTGATGAAAAAATATCCGAAGTAGAAACATTCGGCTTTGAAATAAAATTGCGTTAATAAGTCATAAGGATATTCAAGTGTCCTCAAAATTGGGAAAATATACGATATATGTGTATGAATAGCTGAAAATAAGTTGCAGGTTTTGCATTTTGTATGAAAACACACCCATACAATGCTCGATGTTGTTTGTAAATGAATTCTACTAATGAACATGTATGGTACCAACAGGAGGAGCATAACTGAACGAGATTGTGGAAGAGTGTTTGAAGCGCCTGCGCAGTGAGAATGCTTTCTATATGGTGCTCTGTCTTCATGGTTGTGCAATATTGTATTTCGAAGATACTATTTTGGTATTTTTCCTTACGAAATTTAACGCTCAGTGGTTCATGTATTGGCCCGCTTCCGTTGCTAGCGACGATGCCTCAAGTTTGCCCTCGAAAAACCACCAAAAGTTTGTACAGTAGGCCAGCAATAAATACGAAAAGGTAGTGTTTTGTACGTGTGTGTGTGTGTGTGTGCTCGTGTGCCTGTGTTTGTGTGTGTGTGTCTGTGTATGTGGCATGTGACAGCAAGTGTTAGCCAAGTGCCTCAGCGATTGCAGCTCATATACTCTTTAGTGACATAATCATGGCTAGTGATTTGCGTTTGCTAATCATTGTGACAATCGAAGCACAATTTGCCAACTCTGAATTTCATACATATACTCTATATAGTATTCAATGGTTCAAACTTACCTTTAATCGATTTCAATCGATATGGTGCCTTTGTTGCTGGTGCTTCTACGAATGTTGTTGTTGCGGTCGCTAATTGATTTATTGTTGTTTGGTGTTGACGCTGCTTGCAATAAATTGCCACTATTTTTTTTGCAGCGATGCTGTTAACTAGTGTTGTTGCTGTTGATTTTGCTGATGCTGATCCTTTTTTTATTGTAACTTACACATGGATAGTCTTAAGCACTTATACAAAAAGTGTAAAAGTAGCGTTTAATCACTGTTTCGCTTTGGGTGATCTGACCACGGCTTTTCACTTTTTTGACTGTTGTTTTGTTTTCGCAGGTTTTTTTTTTAAATTTTTTGTTTTATTTGTTTTATTTATTTTTATTCTTAGCGCTGTTTTAAATCTTAAATTTTTAACCAGCGTCGCCTGCAACTGCAATATGAATATGAAAGTTGGTTTTAATAAGGCTTCTAAGAAGTTTTACAAGAAGTACAATACAACGTGAATATGCGTGTTTCGAATATTAGTTTGTATTTGAATTTATTTGTATGTTTGACGTAGCTGACGTATTTATATTTATACCCTGAACCCATTAAAAATGGGTAAAAAGGGTATAATAAAGTTGTGCAAAAGTATGTAACAGGCATAAGGAAGCATCTCCGACCATATAAAGTATATATATTATTGATCAGTATCAACAGCCAAGTCGATTTAAACAAGTCCGTCTGTCTGTCTGTCTGTATGAACACGCAGATATCAGAGACTATAAGAGCTAGAGACTTCATATTTGGAATATAAGTTCTCGTAGTCCCAGGAGAGATCAAGTTTATTTCATTTGATCGATAACTCGTCCCGCTCAAAAGTTATCGATCAATTTCGATTTCAGACTAGCGTTTGGGACATAACTTCACTGCACTGCTTGTAGTGCAGGATGTGTGTGTTTAGATTAATATGACTGATTGTAAGGACTAGGTTCAGGGTATCTCGTAGTCGAGCACTCCCGACTAGAGCACTCTTACTTGTTTTTTTTTTTTAATTTTGGGGAAGGTAACATGTAGTTTTTACTCAAAGTATGGTGACTCTAGCTCTAAAACTGTGCTAGATACAGGTTTCTGCGATTTGTGTGGGTGGGGTGGCTTGGAGGCGCTCTGCTGGAAGTGACCTAGATATCCGGTTCACAATCTTTGAGGAAGGTCATCGGCAAACCAACATTCCACATTTTTTTCGCAGAAAATAGTATTTTCACTATTAGACAAATAAAGCCAAGTGCAAGTAAGTTTTGAACAGACTGCTCTTTAAGCGAGTTTGTCATCGAACATTAAAACGGTTCGGTGGTAAAAATGGTAGGTTGATGCTTGCCGCTTGCAACACTGTTTATTATACTTTTTTTCTAATTTATTTGTTAATTAAATAAATTTTGAAAGGAGGTTGCACAAAGAATTATCTCCGAATTATTCGCGAACTATACTAACGCATATGCATAAGCGTTAAATATAAGCTAGTGAAATCTATCCACAGACTCGAAAAGAGTATAAAATCTTCTGCATGCCGATGATAATCCTTCCCCTTTCTTTTTTTCTAATTTCGTTTTTAATTTGCTATTCTTAAAGAAACATTTGCAGAGGGATTATACTTCCCCACTTGTTTTTATACCCAGAACCCATAAAAAATGGGTAAAAAGGGTATAATGAAGTTGTGCAAAAGTATGTAACAGGTATAAGGAAGCATCTCCGACCATATAAAGTATATATATTCCTGATCAGTTTCAACAGTCGAGTCGATTTAGCCATGTCCGTATGTCTGACAGTCCGTCCGTCCGTCCGTCTGTCTGTATGAACACGCGGATATCAGAGACTAGAAGAGCTAGAGACTTCATATTTAGAATATTAGTTCTCGTAGTCCCGGGACAGATCAAGCTTATTTCATTTTATCAATACCTCGACCCGTTCAAAAACTAACGATAAATTTTGATTTCAAACCAGTGTTTTTGGGTCATAACTTAAAAATTTTAAGAGCTAGAGGTCCCAAATTTTTCATTTCTAATCTCGAATAGCATACACATACACGTTTATAAAACTTTTGGGGGATTTGGGGTAGTATCCAAAAAGGGAACTATTTCTTAAATGAGAATGCTATTCAAGATTATACATGCCAACTTTGGGGCCTCTAGCTCTTATAACTTCTTAGCTATGTCCCAACAATACAAAGATATACTATATACTTTTTATTAATAGTAATCAAAATTATCTAAGGACATTTGCTTTTGTTACATTTTTCAATCTTAAATAATATGTCAAGCCACAAAAAATAATACATAAGTATTTTATAAGATTAACAAAAATAATTTTTTTGTGAAAGTATTTTAATGTAGGGTGATTTCTGTAAAAAATATTTTTGTTATTCTTATTAAAATCCTTACGAAATATTTTTTCATATTTTGTCAAAATAAAGAAACGTATCCTTTTTCGAAGAAAATGTATGGAAACTAGTCCCCAAGTTTTTGAGGTATCGCGATGAAATTCTGAACAGAGACTTACTATTTTATTTACTATATTTTATTGTACACTTGAACATCCTTATATACTCTTTTCCAAGAAAATAGTATATTAACTTTGTGCTGAAGTGTTTAATGCATAGAAGGAAGCGTCGGAGACTTCCAAAAAATACTGCCACTATGCATAGAATGGGAAAACAAATTGATCTAGCCATATCCGTCTGTCTATATGTATGCAAACTAGTCCCTCAGTTTTTGAGCTATCACGATTCAACTTTGCACAGAGATTTTTTAATCAAGGAGACAGCACATTGGTTGGAACCGGCCGGATCGGACCACTATATCTTATAGCTACCATACAACTTGAAGTCGGTTTTGGCCATAAATCCCATGTGTTTAAAGCTATCGCGATGAAACTTTGCACAGATGCTTATTATTCGGTTTTGGCCATAAATCCGATGTTTTCAAAGCAATTGCTTTCAATTTCCTTGTACACTTAAACATCCTATAACTCATCAATGTTTAAAAGTGCAAAACGATTGAGTCATAAATAGCGAATATATGCGTCAATAAATATTTTGAAAGATCAAGTGTATACGAGCATACAAAGCCAAGTGCAAGTAGGTTTTTAACAGACTGCTCTTTAAGAGGGATTGTCATCGATCATCAAAACGGCTTAATGGTGTAAGTGGTAAAGAAAACGCTGACAGCACGCGGGTTCTCGCTCGTGCCTTCGATTATTTTTACCTTTAATTTTCTGGTACCGAGGGTATTCATAGTGTATTGAGATTGTCCAATGTCCGTCAGGACCGTCCGGATGAACGCTTGCATTTCCGAAACTATTGAAGATAGAGACTTGACATTTTTACTGTTATACTTGTAGCTATTTGCTTCAGATCAAGTTTATTCCAATTTTGTGCCACACCCCTGAGAGGCGCGCAAATCGATGTCGGTACACCTCAAATCACAAATCGACATAATGTGAATACATCCCACAATTTCGAAGCTAGAGTCAACCAATTTGGTAGGTATGTTGCCGGTGACCTTCTAAAAATAGTGGATCCTAGCTTTATTGGCCACGCCCACTAGTAATCCCACCAGGCCCCCCTCCAAAATTAATTGGAAATGCTTATATCTCCCCAGTTTTAGAGCTAAAATATATATTACTGGTGACGTCTTCTACAGATCACAAAATATTTTCGACCACGCCCACTACCGCACCCGTAATCGCGAAAATTAATATACATGAAAGAACATCGATACACAAGATAACACGTGTATATTTCCCCCAAAAATTGTGACCTGGATTTCTCGGTTACGACCACGACGACGGCCACTTGACACCCCCAGCCACTCCACCCTTCACGAGGAAGCTTATATCTACCACAGTTTGAGCAGGTAAATTAGTGTTAGGCTTCCTCAAGCCATGTCTCACACCCACTAACGCCGTCGCCCATACTTCCGCTGTTGTTACCTAATGATATCACAGTATTACGCAGTCGGCTACGTCCGACTGCAACGTACTTAACGGTTTTATTCTGTCTTAAAAGCATTTTTTTTAATCATCACGCCGAATGTGGATATATTGACATATCTAAGGGTACCTTTTTCAAAGTGCTAGCGGTTTAAGATTAGCTCGAAAACGGTCCTAGAAAAATATGTCCACAAATGAAAATTTTGATTTGTTTTAACATTTTTTGGAATTTCTAAGTATGTATTATGATATATCTATGTGCTTTTTATATGTTTGAAAAAAGCAACAGCTAAATTTGTTAGCATTTGAAAGTTCGAATAGTAACCAAAATGGATAAAGCTAAAAAAAATGAGATATTGTTTTTCAGAGCTCATTATAAAGGAGTAGCTTACATTATTTATTTATTATACTCTGATACCGAAGGTACTCATAGTATATTGGTTTTGTCGAATGTCCGTCAGGCCGTCCGTCTGTCTGTCTGGATGAACGCGCGTATTTCCGAAACGATATTAGATAGACTCTTGAAATCTTTTACGTTATGATTATAGCTATCTGCTTCAGATCAAGTTTATTCCAAATTTATGCCACGCCCACTGGGAGGCTGGCAAATCGATAACATGTCGATACACCTCAAATCACAAATCGATTAAACGTGAATAACTCCCACAATTTTGAAGCTAGAGTAATCAAATTTGGTAGGTATATTGCTGGTGACCTCCCGAAAAAATTGATCCTAGGTTAATCGGCCACGCCCATTATTACGCCCACCAGCCCCCCTCCAAAATTAATTTGAAATGCTTATATCTCCCGCAGTTTTAGAGCTAAAGTCACCATATTTGGAATATATATTACTGGTGACGTCCTCTACAGATTACAGAAACAAAATTTCGACCACGCCCACTCCCGCCCCCGTAATCGCGAAAATCGATATACATCAATGCACAATTCGATAACACGTGTATATTTCCGGCAATTTTGAAGCTAGAGTCCCCAAATTTGGAATTTAGACTAGGGCTGACCAGCCCAAAAGATTGCGTCCTGGATTTTCCGGCCACGCCCACTAGAACGCCCCCAGCCACCCCGCCCCCACGAAACACGGAAGCCTATATTTTGGGGCCACGCCCCCTCCCGCCCCCAAAAATCGCGAAAATTTATATCTTCCACAGTTTTAGAGCTAGAGTCACCAAAATTGGAGGATAGACTTATTGTCAGCCCCCTAAATATCGGCAAAAAATTTTGGGGCCCCGCCCCCTCCCGCCCCCAAAAATCGCGAAAGTTTATATCTTCCACAGTTTCAGAGCTAGAGTCATTAAACTTGGAAGATAGAATTCTGGTCAGCCCCTCTAAATATCGGTAAAAAAAAATTGGGGCCACGCCCCCTCCCGCCCCAAAAATCGCGAAAATGTATATCTTCCACAGTTTTAGAGCTAGAGTCAAGAAATTTGTAAAATAGACTTCTTGTCACTCCCTCTAAAGATCGGCCAAATTTTTTGGGGCCACGCCCCTTCCCGCCCCCAAAATCGCGAAAGCTTATATCTTCCACAGTTTTAGAGCTAGAGTCACCAAAATTGGTAGATAGACTTCTGGTCACCCCTCTTAAGATCGACCATGCCCCTCCCGTTCCCAAAAACTTGGAATGCCGATTTCGGGTCACCCAAACACCAGCAAAAATTTTCTGTTCACTTGCTTTCAGCTGTTCTTAAAATGGTATCAGAGTATTACGCAGTCGGCTCCGCCCGACTGCAACGTTCTCACTTGTTTTTAATGATGCAGCGTCACAGGCGAACTAACTGCAACTGCGACTTTTGCTCGTCTTAATAATATATCCCTGCAACTGTAACAGACTCTATTAAGTCCGGACTACATACCTTATTAGTATATGTACATATATTTTTGTTTGCAGTACCTGTATTAAACAGCTGTTATCTTAACAGAGGTGCAATCTGGTTCTTGGCCAGCAAAAGACGTTTTTGGTTTATAGTGCAGTCGCTCAAGCCTGGCCATCGCCCTCATGCTCAGCTAGCAGCGTGTCCCTATTTTGTTTCCTTTTCCATTGACTGTTCGCCTGATTGTAATCGTTGTCGTTCGGCTTTTTTTGCGCGCAACATGAACACGATATGACACACGCGCGTGCTGCTCTGGCAGATTCGTAGGGGCTGTCTAGGGTATGGATTCAGCCTGTGTACGTATGTATGTGTCTGTGTGTTTTAAAGGTGCTTACACGGTGACTTAGCCAGTTAGCGAGACACCAGCGCTGTCTGCCCAACTGACTGTCAGATGTACTAAGTGACTGACTTGCCTCGCATCATCCAATGTCACCCCCTACATCCACCCACTATACTTCATAGTATAGTATGCCCCAAGTCAAATGACTACGCGATGGTATAGCTTTCGCTATTTTTCGAGTTGAGTTAAGTTGAATTCTGTTGTGTTCTTCCCTTCTCCGCTCAGCTCTGTTCTGCTGTGTTGAGTTGATTTTCGTGCCAGCGCAGACGTCGTCTTGCTTGTCGCTGTCGTTATTGTTGGTATTGCCTTACATAAATACATACACGGCATATGCGCTGTTGAAAAGGCACATTTCAGATACAGTTATACGTGTGTACATTTATATATTTATTGAATATATGCATGTAAATACACGTAGTCTAATTTTGTAGCCAAACACGGCACACAACTTGTTTCTGTGTTTCTCTGTAATATGGGAAATTTTCGTAGCCTACTTAGTGGTACTTTCTGTCTTTTCAAACAATTGGTAAGCCATGCATTCACACTTGTCCTCTTACACAGACGCCGTCGGTGGGTATATGCCACGGTTCAACACACATAATCACTCACACATTTGGTCACTATTGCTACCGCGTCTGCTAACAATAATTTGGTCTCACAAATACGCAAGTAAAAAAAAAATATATATATACATATATATATATATATATTATATATTTTTTTTTATACACACAATGCAAATTTTGCGTTACGTTTTCCGTTTGCTTTTAGGTCACTTGAAAAAAAAAATATAAAAAACCAATTTAACTTTATGAACTTATGTAAAGCGTTTTGCTGCCTGCGCACAAAATAAAAAAAAACAGCTATATGTATATGTACATGTAAACATGTGTTCATGTATATATATATACATATTATTTTGTTTGGTGGTCAACTCAAATTTCGGGCACTATCTACTTGCTGTTTTTTCGCTCTGTAACTGTCCGCTTATAAACCTGACTGCGACATTGGGTGCGGGCAAGAATGTTTTTTCTTCTTCTTTTTTTAAATGTCTAATTTGAAATATATTTTCTTTTGCTGCTGTTTTGTTACCCGTTATCCGTTCGTCTCCGTGTTTAACTGAAACTGTCAGCTGCTGCAGCGCGTGTGCTTTCATCTAGTGCGATTTACGTTCGGTTGGCCACTCGGCAATGCCGCTCGACACTCGGGTCGCTTTCGGCTCATTCCAGTTTCTCGTAGCGGTAAACGAAGCGCCACGCAATACCACACCACTTGGTCATTGGGACAGGGCCAGGATATCGGAGCGCGTCGCCCAGCGAATAGCTATAAACGAGCGAGCGTCTTGTGGTCTCGCTCACTACAGCAACATAATGAAACAAGTAAGAGTGCTCTAGTCGGGAGTGCTCGACTAGGATATATCCTCACATACATTCATACTTACCTAACAATGCACATAAATACAAACACACACATACTGCAAGCAGTTTAAGCAGGCTCCTCGCAAGGCCCCACACTATGGATAGGCATTTCTCAAAAAACTTCTGTGTTTCGTGTCCGATCTTTTTGTAATTTGCAGGACATAAAATTTGCTATAAAATGGGCGATGAAATGGTCGTTCCTTGAAAAATTACTATTTTTCACTTTTAAGTGAATGGGGGTACGGTATGTAAAAAGTTAAATATTTTTTACGTGTGTATGCTATTCGAGATTATACATACCAAATTTTGTGCCTTTAGCTCTTAAACGTTTCAAGTTATTGCAAAAATCACTGGTCTGAAATCGAAATTTATCGATAACTTCTGAAAGGGTCGAGCTATCGATAAAATGAAATAAACTTGATTCGTCCCGGGACTACGAGAAACAGAGATCAAGAATATATATATATATAGAATATACTTTTGCACAAAACCATTATACCCTTTTTACCCATTTTAAATATGTTCAGGTATACAAATCACAAGCTAAATAAAAATTTAGCTTACGAATGCCAATTAAAACAAGTGAGAACGTTGCAGTCGGGCGGAGCCGACTGCGTAATACTCTGATACCATTTTAAGAACAGCTGAAAGCAAGTGAACAGAAAAATTGTGCTAGTGTATGGGTGACCCGAAATCGGCATTCCAAGTTTTTGGGAACAGGAGGGGCATGGTCGATCTTAAGAGGGGTGACCAGAAGTCTATCTACCAATTTTGGTGACTCTAGCTCTAAAACTGTGGAAGATATAAGCTTTCGCGATTTTTGGGGGGCGGGAGGGGGCGTGGCCCCAATTTTTTTTTGACCGATATTTAGAGGGGCTGGTACCAGAATTCTATCTTCCAAGTTTAATGACTCTAGCTCTGAAACTGTGGAAGATATAAATTTTCGCGATTTTTGGGGGCGGGAGGGGCGGGGCCCCAAAATTTTTTGCCGATATTTAGGGGGGCTGACAATAAGTCTATCCTCCAATTTTGGTGACTCTAGCTCTAAAACTGTGGAAGATATAAATTTTCGCGATTTTTGGGGGCGGGAGGGGCGTGGCCCCAAAATTTTTTGCCGATCTTTAGGGGGGCTGACAATAAGTCTATCCTCCAATTTTAGTGGCCCTAGCTCTTAAACTGTGCGAGATATAGGCTTCCGTGTTTCGTGGGGGCGGGGTGGCTGGGGGGCGTTCTAGTGGGCGTGGCCGGAAAATCCAGGACGCAATCTTTTGGGCTGGTCAGCCCTAGTCTAAATTCCAAATTTGGGGACTCTAGCTTCAAAATTGCGGGAAATATACACGTGTTATCGAATTGTGCATTGATGTATATCGATTTTCGCGATTACGGGGGCGGGAGTGGGCGTGGTCGAAATTTTGTTTCTGTAATCTGTAGAGGACGTCACCAGTAATATATATTCCAAATATGGTGACTTTAGCTCTAAAACTGCGGGAGATATAAGCATTTCAAATTAATTT
The DNA here is from genome assembly GCA_035042425.1 of Drosophila flavopinicola. NCBI lineage: Eukaryota > Metazoa > Arthropoda > Insecta > Diptera > Drosophilidae > Drosophila > Drosophila flavopinicola. Next base: position 8,120 of record JAWNLL010000499.1, on the reverse strand, counting down.
TGGAGGGGGGCTGGTGGGCGTAATAATGGGCGTGGCCGATTAACCTAGGATCCAATTTTTTCGGGAGGTCACCAGCAATATACCTACCAAATTTGATTACTCTAGCTTCAAAATTGTGGGAGTTATTCACGTTTAATCGATTTGTGATTTGAGGTGTATCGACATGTTATCGATTTGCCAGCCTCCCAGTGGGCGTGGCATAAATTTGGAATAAACTTGATCTGAAGCAGATAGCTATAATCATAACGTAAAAGATTTCAAGAGTCTATCTAATATCGTTTCGGAAATACGCGCGTTCATCCAGACAGACAGACGGACAGACGGACAGACGGACGGCCTGACGGACATTCGACAAAACCAATATACTATGAGTACCTTCGGTATCAGAGTATAACAAGTAGGGAAGGATTATCTTCCGCGTGCCGAAGATTTTATACTCTTTTCGAACCCTTAGGCAATTTTCACTCTGCCAACTGCCCCACTGAAATTTCTTATGCTGTATCGTTTTATCGCGTGGCATTTATTTGTGTTGTTCGAAGAATTGGTATCATATAAATTGAAATTTTTTTTTAAATATTAAATTCAAGCTATTTTATATTTGAAAAAAAATATTTGTAAGGAAGAATAAGAAAAGTTGAAAACAAATGACCGCGCAGCACTCTACTACATACACCACCTAGCCGTTTCGACAATCGCTGACATATTCGAATATACTGAGCGTTTTTTTTCGCGTGACATTGTTTTGTCTTTGTTCTAAGACATTGGTAGCAAATGAAATTGATTACAGTTATTTTATATTTTAAAAGAAGAATAAGAAAACAAGTGCTCTAGTCGGGAGTGCCCGATTACGAGATACCCTGAACCCTGTCCTTACAATCATTCATACTAATATAAACACACACATGCTGCAGTACAAGCGGTTTAAGCAGTTAGCTTGCTTTTTCGCTGAACCCCACACAATGGAAAGTTAAATCTTAAATAACTTCTGTGTTTATTGTCTGATCTTATTGAAATTTTTAGGGCAAGCAATTGTCGATAATATGTGTTACCAAACCAAATTGCAAGGTCGTACCTTCATAAATGCGTTTTTTTAACTTTTGGGGGGTTTGGGGTATGCAAAAAGTGAAATATTTGTTACATGTGTATGCTATTCGAGATGATACATGCCAAATTTGGGGCCTCTAGCTCTTATAACTTTGAAGTTATGTCCCAAAAACGCTAGTCTGAAATCGAAATTTATCGATAACTTTTAAACGGTACGAGTTATCGATAAAATGAAATAAATTTGATCTGTCCCGGGATTAGGAGAACTTATGTTTCAAATATGAAGTCTCTAGCTCTTGTAGTCTCTGATATCTGTGTGTTCATACAGACAGACAGACGGACAGACGGACAGACAGACGGACATGGCTAGATCGACTCGGCTGTTGATACTGATCAATAATATATATACTTTATATGGTCGGAGATGCTTCCTTATGCCTGTTACATACTTTTGCACAACTTCATTGTACCCTTTTTACCCATTTTTAATGGGTTCAGGGTATAAAAATGAAATTACATGATCAGTCGCAGCCCTTACGCCACAAGCCGTTTTGATGTTCGATGACAAAAATCGATAATAATAAGCATCTGTGCAAAGTTTCATCACGATAGCTTTAAACACATTTATGACCAAAACCGACTTCAAGTTGTATGGTAGCTATAAGATATAGTGGTCCGATCCGGCCGGTTCCAACCAATGTGCTGTCCCTTTGAATCGCGATAGCTCAAAAACTGAGGGACTAGTTTGCATACATACAGACAGACAGACAGACAGATGGACAGACGGACATGGCTAGATCAATTTGTTTTCCCATTCTATGCATACTGGCAGTATTTTTTGGGAGTCTCCGCCGCTTCTATCTATGCATTACACACTTCAGCACAAAGTTAATATATTATTTTCTTCGAAAAGAGTATAAAAAACTTAAAGTTGTTATTTAAAAAAAGTAATACAACCAACTTGAAACGCTCTTTAAAAAATTTATATTTTAGTAATTTAAAATGTTTTAGTGTGTCTCTGATGACAAAGGCTATCAAATTTATATTGTAAAATACTAAATTTATATATTTAAGTTTTCAGACTAAAAAATGCTAAACTGTATTAAGTTCATAATAAATCTATCAAATCTAAATTGAGAAGTGCAAAAACTGAATAAGATGTGTTTTTATAGTAGCTTACTTTTATGATAATAGTAGGGACTAAGAAGGTATTTAGGAAATTTCGACAGGAAGTTGTTAAAAAGTTAATTGCATGGAAAGTCTTTCTCAGTGCAGCGCGCTCGTATTAACATATACAAGTTAACAGACTATACACAAGCCGATACTTATATTCTTTTCGAAGAAAATAGTATATTAAGTTTGTGCTGAAGTTTGTAATGCATAGAAGGGAGCATTGGAGACCCCAAAAAATTACTGCCAGTATGCTTAGAATGACAAAACAAATTGATCTAGCCATGTCCGTCTGTCTGTCTGTCTATATGTATGGGATCTAGTCCCACAGTTTTTTAGCTCTCGCGATGCAACTTTGCTCAGACACTTACTATTCAAATGTACAGCACATTGGTCGGAACCAGCCGGATCGGACCACTATATCTTATAGCTGCCATACAACTCGAAGTCTGTTTTGGCCATATATCCCATGTTCTTAAAGCTATCGCGATGAAAATTGCACAGATACACACAGATACTTGTTATTCAAAAATACAGCTCATTGGTCGGAGCCGGCCCGATCTGATCACTTTAACTAATAGCTGCCATACAACTGGCAATGAATTGAATATTTCAAAAGAAAAATTTAAATTCATATGACACCAATTCTTAGAACAAAAAAAAAAATGTTACGCGATAAAACGATTTATTACAGCATATGAAATTTTAGTGGTGCATTTGGTACAGTGAAAAATGCCTAAAGGTTCGAAAAGAGTATACAATCCCAAGCCGAAGATATTCTTTTCTTAAGAGGGGGTGAACAGAAGTCTATTTTCCAACTTTGGTGATTTTATCTCTAAAACTCTAAAAGATATACATTTTCGCGATTTTTGGGGCGTGGCCCCAAACATTTTTCCAGTCTTTACAGGGGCGACAAGAAGTCTATCTTACAAATTTGGTGACTCTAGCTGTAAAACTGTGGAAGATATGCATTTTTGCGATTTTTGGGGGCGGGAGGGGGCGTGGCCCCCAATTTATTTGCCGATCTTTAGAGTTGTGACAGGAAGTCTATCTTTCAATTCAGGTGACTCTAGCTCTGAAACTGTGGAAGAAATAAGCTTTCGAGATTTTTGGGGGCGGGAGGGGGCGTGGCTTTCAACATTTTTGGCCGATCCTGAGAGGACTTGGCCAGAAGTCTATCCTCAAAGTTTGTTGGCCCTAGCTCTTAAGCTGTGCGAGATATAGCTCTAAAACTGCGGTTGATATAAGCATTTCAAGTTAATTTTGGAGGGGGGCTGGTTGGCGGTATAATGGGCGCGGCAGATAAACCAATTTTTTCGGGAGGTCACCAGCAATATACCTACAAAATTTGATTACTCTAGCTTCAAAATTGTGGGAGATATTCACGTTTAATCGATTTGTGATTTGAGGTGTATCGACATGGTTTGCCAACCTCCCAGTGGGCGTGGCATAAATTTGGAACAAACTTGATCTGAAGCAGATAGCTACAAGTATATCACAAAAGATTTCAGGAGTCTATCTAATATCGTTTCGGAAATACGTGCGTTCATCCAGACAGACAGACGGTCGGCCTGACGAACAACCGACAAAACCAATATGCTATGAGTACCTTCGGTATCAGAGTATAACAAGTAGAGTGCTCTAGTCGGGAGTGCCCGACTAGGAGATACACTGAACCCAATTCTTACATTAGTTTATACCTACCTATCACATATATACAAACATTCATATACTGAATGCAGTGCAAGCAGCTTAAGCAGTAAGCTTGCTTCATTAATCAAGCAGTTGGCATCCTTTTTTACTGAGCCTTCACCATGGAAAGTTAAATCGTAAACCACATTTGTTACATGTGTATGCTCTTCGAGATTAAAATTTTGACCTCTAGCTCTTATAACTTTGAAGTTATGGCCCAAAAACACTGGTCTGAAATATAAATTTAATGATAAATTTTGAACGGGACGAGCTATCGATAAAATAAAATAAAGTTGATCTGTCCCGGGACTACGAGAACTTATATTCCAAATATGAAGTCTCTAGCTCTTGTAGTCTGTGATATCCGCGTGTTCATACAGACGGACAGACGGACGGACAGACAGGCAAGCGGACATGGCTAGATCGACTCGGCTGTTGATACTTATCTAGAATATAAATACTTTATATGGTCGGAGATGCTTCCTTATGACTGTTACATACTATTGCACAACTTCATTATACCATTTTTACCCATTTGAAATGGGTTCAGGGTATTAAAAGCGTTATCGCGAAGCTGTTGACAAACTCAAAAAAGTTTCTATATCGCAATATGAAGAGCTAGAGTCTTCCAGCTATTTATTGAAGTGGGGATTTGGCGTTTGGTGTTTCCTTTAAAAATGATGAGAGGGCTACGGCTCAGTCAGTGCTTTAGCGCTGTAGTTATTAACAATATTAAGGATAAACTTATAATCTACGAAGACATTGCTTAGTTTTCTTAGTACATAAGTTCAATTTCTGTGTTCCAAAATAACATCCTTCCGTTAAACAACATTCCGTCATTGCGGGCTCGTAGTTCTATCTTTTGGCTTAACTCGATAAGTCTTTCCGTTAGTTTCGTTAGTTTTAGAAATTTGTGTACCTTGTCAACTGACTCAACTAAAATAGACGTTTTTAGACATTTTCACAAACCAAATGGCAGATTATACTGCAATTGGGTCAGAGAATTTCAGGTCATTTTTGCACATGAATTTCAGGCCTCGAGTCATCAGCTTTAGCTCCTTTCTGCTTTTATTTTGATAAGAATTTGGGCTCCTGGTTTTCTGCTGACAGTTGGTAACTTTAATTGACACCTCGTTTACGCGCCCAATGACTTCTTCTAGATCAGCATTGGTAGGTTGGTTTTGAAGTTTCCCTTCAAACATTTTTGTCATCGGTTGCTGTATTAACCCAATAAAGTCCTCAATGCTCATTCGGTCGACCAGCGCTTCTGAGGGAATTTGCCTCGATTCGCTACAAATCAAAGCGTGTTATTGCTGGCTATCGGAGATCAATGAATCTAAATTTTCAGGTAATTTTGCATTTTCTTTTAATGCAGTCCTTGCATGAAAGTATGATTTTTTCGTACTCTGATAACAAAAGAATAAGAGTATATAAGTTATATGTAATGTCCGTCATGCTGCTCGTCCGTATTAACGATAAGACGAAAATATCTCCCACAACTGAAAAGTTAGTCAACAAATTTAGTTCGTAGATTGCTGGCGACTTCCCCGAACCATTTGATCATAGGTAACCCGACCACGCTATATGAAAAAATGAATAGTATATATTACCGTAATTGCGAATATCGACATATCTGAAAGCACAAATCGATAATACGTGTATATGTCTATAATTGTTAGGCTGGAGTCACTTAATTTAGAATGTAAATTACCGGTGACCTCCCACAAAATTTGTGACCTGGACTTCTAGGTTACGCCCACTAGAACAATCCCAAGTATCCCGCCGACGAACGGTGGAGGGCTATATAAAGCGCGCTTAGCGGTGAGAGTCAGAGATCAGTTATCGATAAGATGTCTAATATTACTGTTGAGATCGAATAGAGTTACCAGGTTGGTTTGTACGAACCGCATCAAAATGATTTCTACCTCAAACTCCCTCGGCCCAGAAAAATTTAAAAATCTATATATCTCACAGTCTCAAACTTGGAAGGTGGATTTCTAGTCTTCTCATTTAAAGTTCGGTAGTCAACATTTGGAGCAACGCCCTCTCTCGCCTTCACATCGATTTTTTTTTTTTTTATTTTTATTTGGCAAGCTACATAGGGTGTTTACCCTATTTCCAGACCGGTATAACTTTGAACTTTAAAAACCCATCTCAGTGGGGAGATGACGCTGTTGTTAGCACGGGTATGCGCCTTCACATCGCGAATATATATAGTAACATATGTATTGCACACAAAACCCATTAAATATTCGGACCCACGTATGTATTATGTACTCGCACCCAAATATTGTTATTTGATACCACTGGGGAAAATAACAATTCAAGCGCTCCCACGCTTGAATCGGTATTTCTACCAAAGGATACAATTTGTCAACGTGGCATAAATCCAGGCTGATGCAACCGACTCTCATTCTTTCGTCATAATCTTAAATGAGAGATCCATCGGATCTTTGTTTATATAAGAGCAGAAAGCTCAGTCTCTTTAAAGTCCAACATTCCAAAAGCTCATCAGCCAAAGATTTATTAAGCGCACAACAGCACTTTAGTCTTTAGTCGAGAATTACAACCTTTACTCACATGTTTAATTTATACGAGGTTATGATAAAACAAGTAAGAGTCCTCTAGTCGGGAGTGCCCGACAACGAGAAACCCTGAAAACAGTCCTTGCAATCGTTTATACTAATCTAAACACACACATGCTGCAGTACAAGCATTGCTAGCAGTTTAAGCAATTAGCTTGCTTTTCACTGAGCCCACACAATGAAAAGTTAAATCTTAAATAACTTCTGTATTTATTGTCCGATCGTCTTGAAATTTTTGAAGCATACAATTGGCAATAAAATGTGTGACCAAACCAAATTGCAGGATCGTACCTTCAAAAACTTTTTTTTAACTTTTGGGGGGATTCGGGGTTGGTATCCAAAAAGTGTAATATTTGTTACATGTATATTCTATTCGAGATAATACATGCCAAATTTATGGCCTCTAGCTCTTATAACTTCGAAGTTGTGTCCCAAAAACGCTAGTCTGAAATCTAAATTTATCGATAACTCTTAAACGGGACGAGTTATCGATCAAATGAAACAAACTTGTACTGTCCCTGCACTACGAGAACTTATATTCCAAATTTTCTCTAGCTCTTGTAGTCTCTGATATCTGCGTGTTCATACAGACGGACAGACGGACGGACAGACGGACGGACAGACGGACATGGCTAGATCGACTCGGCTGTTTTTACTGATCAATAATATATATACTTTATATGGTCGGAGATGCTTCCTTATGCCTGTTACATACTTTTGGACAACTTCATTTGACCCTTGGGTAACATTTTTAATGGGTTCAGGGTATAATAAAATAAATTTTTTTATAACAATCTTGTTTTTGAATATTCCATTAGCTACATATATATCTATATCTCCCACAGTATTGAAGCTAGAGTCACTGAATTTGGAAGGTAGATTTCTGTTAATATTCTTTAATGGTGAAGTCACGCCTACATACGCTTGCGCCCTCGCACATATACATACATTCCACCTGTTCATACAATGATATGATAGTATCGCACAGCCGGTTGCGTCACACTTCGTTCTTACTTGTCACTCTTTCCAATCGTATAAAATAACAAGTCAATGTCTTCTTTTTGGGGTACGTAACATAAGTAACGTGTATACAGCCGAAAAAAAAAACTTCACAAGCTCTTCTTTTTTTGCTGAGCCCCTCATTATAAAAGTTGAATATTAAATATCTTATATGCTCATTGTCCGATCGGTATATTTATTTATTTTGGGAATACCGAGGGCAAGTTAAATATTATATACTTCTGTATGCTATGCGAGAATATACATATCATTTTTAGTCCGTCTAACTCTTATAACATTCCATTTATGTCACAACAAAAAAGAAACGCTGGTCTGAAATCGACGTTTATTGATAGCTTTTGAGTGGGACGAGTTATTCATGAATTTAATGAGCTTGATCTGGAGATACCCTTACATTCATTCATAGTTACTTATCTGTGTACATACATAAAAGTTACTGCGAAATATGACTATGAAATGACTATCAAGCCAGGGTGCTCATCTCGGCAAACGTAAAAATCATGTGTTAGCAATTAATTGATTAGTTCCACTAGTGTGGAATCAAACTTTCAGGTGCAGCAAGCATACATTTATCGCTTCTGAAACGACGTAAACTAGTCCCTCAGTTTT
>JAWNLL010000498.1:0-11820 GCA_035042425.1 Drosophila flavopinicola | reverse complement strand
ACAGCGTACTCTTTGGATCAATTGAACTTCAAACGACTGGAGCAGCGCAACGCGTCGCACAACTAACAGCAGCTACAACCTGGGAAGAATTAAGGAACGCCCTTATCGAATAATTCAAGACGCAGACCCCATTTGAAGAACTACTCCGCAGATTGTACAATACTAATTTTAACGGAAGTATGCGTAAGATTCTTGAAGACTTAGAATATAAGTCATTTATAATTTCAAATAAGTTAATATTAGAAGGAATACCTTCGAGCACAATTTTGTACACAAATGCTATGAGTAACACCATCAAAGGTGTAATTGCAAGAAAATTACCTGACAGAATATTCATGACTCTTGCTAGATATGACATTACAACAGTATCAAAATTAAAATAAGTTGCTCAAAGAGCAGGATTGTTTAAAACAAAAAATCTTTCCGATCATACTAAGCCCAACAACACAAACAATACCTCAAGAAATAATGATTCTGGCAGGAATAAGGGAAATGTAAATCAAAATTACTACCCAGTTGCAGGCCCTTCATATACTAACAACCATTCCAATTCATAAACCCCAAACCAACACAATCAACAATAAACCAAGAATTCAGACAAAATCTCAATCAGGGTAGAAACCAAAATCAAATGAATTATCAATCAAATAAAATTCTTCCTAGTACCAATCCGCCTGTCAAAAGACAACGCGAAAGTACTAGCGGTCAAACAAAAATTAATACAAGCGAAAATTTTCCTCAAGCAGCCTCGGACTCCGAAACATAAGAAACCCATTCATTAAATGCATAATAGATACAGGTTCTTCCATAAATTTAATGAAATAAAATTTTCTGGACTTTCCAATTAAAAAATGCCAACTGAAAGTTCAAACAATAAATGGAAATATTTGCTTAAAGCAATGTATTTCCTTAGCCCCAAACAAACTTTGTCCGTCACATCAAACCTTTTACATACACGAATTCTCAGAAAATTACGATGTATTATTAGGCAGGGATTATCTTGAAGCTTGCCAAGCAACAATAAATTATAAAGAAGGAATCGTAACATTAAGCGATTACCCGTTTATCATGAGAAACAATCATGAAAACTTCATAAAGAACAAGACCGCAATTGATTATTGCCTTGATCCACCCCACATAATAGACACAGCTATTGATTGCCTTGACCCACCAAAGGTGGTGAATATAGGCCTTTTAACTTTGCAATCGAAAACGAGCTTCAAGAAAATAATCATTTCAGATTAGAGCATCTTATCGATGAAGAAAGAAACAAATTAACTAAAATTCTATTTGAGCTTAGTGACATACAGTACAGAGAAAGTGAAAATTTGACTTTCACAAGTACAATTAAACATGTTATACAAACTAAACACGAGGATGCAATTAATAAACGACCTTATAAATATCCACAAGCATATGACAAAGAGGTTGAAACACAAATAAAAGAAATGATAAAACAGGGAATTATCCGAAAATCAAAGTCTCCTTACTGCTCACCAATTTGGATCGTACCAAAGAAAAGTAAATGAAATCACAATAGATGATAAATACCCTATCCCAATAATGGATTATATATTAGACAAACTTGGAATATGTCAATATTTCACTACCATTGACCTAGTAAAAGGCTTTCATCGGATTCAAATGGATTCTGATTCAATCCCAAAGACCGCTTTCTCGACGGAAAATGGCCATTATGAGTACAGTCGAATGCGTTTCGGACTCAAGAACGCTCTTGCAACTTTTCAACGTTGTATGAACAACCTTTTAGAAGATTTAATCTATAAGGATTGTCTGGTCTACATGGATGATATAATAGTGTATTCCACTTCATTGGAAGAACACATATTGTCTCTAAAAAGAGTTTTCAAGAAACTCTGGGAAGCCAATTTAAAATTACAGTTGGATAAATGTGCATTTATTAAAAGGTAAATGAATTCCTTGGTCACATTGTAACAACTGAAGGCATAACTTAACATAACTTCTTATCCTATCCTATCTTTTTGGAAACAAATTAAAAATTCTTAGTGATCATAAACCCCTTGTTTGGCTAAACAATTTCAAAGAACTAAACATGAAGTTGCAAAGATGGAGAATCAAATTAAATTAATTAGATTACCACATCAAATATGTACCCGGTAAAGAGAATCATTTGGCAGATGCTTTGTCAAGAATTAAACTGGATGAAATTGTTTTGGGAGAAACTCCGAATAGTACAGCAGCAACAATACATAGCGCACAGGAAGACAATCAAAATTACATTTAAATTACTGAAAGACCTAACAATTACTATAGCAGGCAAATCGAATTTATTAAAAATAATGTCAACGAAGTAAAAGTAATAAACTATTTTCATAAAACCAAAATACAAATATTGTACAAAGAAATGACAAATACCCATGCCAAAGAACTCATACAAGAATATTTATGCACTAAGAATAGCGTAATCTGTTTTCATAACGATGCAGACTTTTTATACCCTGAACCCATTAAAAATGGGTAAAAAGGGTATTATGGTTTTGTGCAAATGTATGTATCAGGCATAAGGAAGCATCTCCGACCATAAAAAGTATATATATTATTGATCAGTATCAACAGCCGAGTCGATCTAGCCATGTCCGTCTGTCTGTCTGTCTGTCCGTCTGTCTGTCTGTATGAACACACAGATATCAGAGACTACAAGAGCTAGAGACTTCATATTTGGAACATAAGTTCTCCTAATCCCGGGACAGATCAAGTTTATTTCATTTGATCGATAACTCGTCGCATTCAAAAGTTATCGATAAATTTTGATTTTAGACTAGCGTTTTTGGGACATAACTTCAAAGTTATAAGAGCTAGAGGCCCCAAATTTGGCATGTATAATCTCGAATAGCATGTAACAAATATTTCACTTTTTGGATACCACCCCCCAGACCCCCCAAAAGTTAAAAAAAACGCATTTTTGAAGGTTTGGTAACACATATTATCGACAATTGCTTGCCTAAAAAATTTCAATAAGATCGGACAATAAACACAGAAGTTATTTAAGATTTATCTTTCCATTGTGTGGGGCACAGCGAAAAAGCAAGCTAACTGCTTAAACCGCTTGCACTGCTTGTACTGCTTGTACTGCAGCATGGGTGTGTTTAGAGTAGTACGAATGATTGTAAGGACTGGGTTCAGGGTATCTCGTAGTCGGGCACTCCCGACTAGAGCACTCTTACTTGTTAGTTTTCCCAACAGCCTTCATAGAAATAATCAGTCCCAGTAACCTATCAAATGTTCTGAAATCCACTAAAATCCTAACAGACATTTAAACATATGCAGAATTTAAAGAATTCGTCATTGAAACTCATAAAGAATTGTTACACCCAGGTATAGAAAAGCTCACCTCGTTATGTAAAGAATAGTACTATTACCCAGATTACCGAAACTTAATTCAAAACATTACTAATGAATGTCAAACTTGTAACATTGCTAAAACAGACTACAGATACAAAAAGTTGGCCTTGGAATTATTTCCAGAAACGTTCAATCTTAGAGAAAAATATGTTATAGACTTTAACATGGTAGATAATAAACAATTTTTGTCATGCATAGACATATATTATAAATTGGCCTCCCCAATTGAAGTCACAGGCAGAGATTGGTTAGAAGCCAAAAGAGCATTACTTAAAATGTTTAATGAAATGGGAAAATCAAAGGAAATAGAAGCAGATAAAGACTTACAAATATGGTTAACATCTGAAGGAGTTGATATAAATATCACAAGTAAAAATGGTCTCTACGGATCCATAAAACTGAACGAGCTTCGAATATCTATTAACTAAACTACACACCAACAGGTAAAACAGTGGAATCTCTAAGCAGGCTCCGTATCACAAGATAAATAACCATAAAAACTTGACGCGATCATTGAACTTTGAAACAATTGTCGCAAATACAAACCCTTTTAATGACTTAAACTAGTAATAAACTTTTGAAGAGACATAGAGGTAGTATCACAACAAGTAAAAGTAGGTATTATTCGATATACGCAGGAACCCCAGAACTAATACACAATTGAATAAAATAAACCAAAGTAGACAAAACTAAATGAAAAACGGACAGAATCGAAATTGATACCTGATTTCAGACAGGACCAGTTCCATTAGTACGTTCTAACAGTCAACTAAACCCTTTTAATACAGACAGGTAATTTAAAACAGTCAGAGACTGAAAAACATTTTGAAGAGACAAATAGAGGTAGAAAACTAATACAGTTACAAATCAAGTTCAAAAAGAAAAATAAAATTAATAAGAGCAAATATGATAATTCCAGATCATCACCAACTGACAACCATAAACTTACACTAAACCACAACATAAGGATAAACTATTACATAATCCCATTCCTACTAACGTATTCCATTCAACAAGCCAATGGCTAAAGCCTAGAAATAAACCCAATCGCAAGTCGAAAAATGGTTACCTTATGTTTAAAACAGGAACTATGAGATCTACCAATAAATTATGACTTACCATTACTTAACCGTTAACCAAAAAATTACATAAAGTATGATAATTACGACATACAACAATTTAATGAAACAATCCATAGAACTCGAAACATTATCCCAAATTCAATATCTAACAGAAAAACTCGAAAGAGAAATGGAAACGGCATAAGAATAGTAAAACGCAATAAAAGAGGTCTTATCAATTTTATGCTCACTTTATACTGACCATACATAGAATCGAAACTTATCCCTTCATTTAACAGAAAAACTCGAAAGAAATAAACGCATAAGAATAGTAAAACGCAATAAAGAGGTCTTATCAATTTATGCTCCTTTTACCCGAACCCATTAAAAATGGGAAAGGGTTATGGTTGTGCAAAAGTATGTAACAGGCATAAGGAAGCATCTCCGACCATATAAAGTATATATATTATTGATCAGTATCAACAGCCGAGTCGATCTAGCCATGTCCGTCTGTCTGTCCGTCTGTCCGTCTGTCTGTCTGTATGAACACACAGATATCAGAGACTACAAGAGCTAGAGACTTCATATTTGGAACATAAGTTCTCCTAATCCCGGGACAGATCAAGTTTATTTCATTTGATCGATAACTCGTACCGTTTAAAAGTTATCGATAAATTTCGATTTCAGACTACAGTTTTTGGGACATAACTTCAAAGTTATAAGAGCTAGAGGCCCCAAATTTGGCATGTATAATCTCGAATAACATACACATGTAACAAATATTTCACTTTTTGGATACCACCCCCCAAACCCCCCAACTGTTCAAAAAACGCATTTTTGAAGGTACGACCTTGCAATTTGGTTTGGTTACACATATTATTAACAATTGCCTGCCCCAAAAATTTCAATAAGATCGGACAATAAACACAGAAGTTATTTAAGATTTAACTTTCCATTGTGTGGGGCTCAGCGAAAAAGCAAGCTAACTGCTTAAACCGCTTGCACTGCTTGTACTGCTTGTAGTGTAGCATGTGTGTGTTTAGATTAGTATGAATGATTGTAAGGACTGGGTTCAGGGTATCTCGTAGTCGGGAACTCCCGACTAGAGCACTCTTACTTGTTATAATTACGTATTTGGCACATTAGATCAAAAAGACAGAGTAGAATTGGAAACAAAAATTAATCATTTATCAGAAAATAGTGTTCAAGCAAACGAATTAATCCAATTAGTAGATGCAGTAAATCGAGGAATCGAAGTAACTAACACTCTAAGCTTAATCAACAAAGGCGATCAAAAATTAGCAATAATCACATTCAACTAACAAGAATTCACAGAATACATTGAAGACATAGAGCTACGAGCAATTAACAAGATTAGGTATTTTTAACCCTAAATTACAAAAAACACAGTCCGTTATCACACGTCAATTCCCAAAAAAATTTTAAACATTAACTACAAAAACTACCACAAACGAAATTTTGATAATTTCCCATATTCCTCGCAAAATCATTAGCACGCCAATTTTTTAAATTATCCCATATCCAGATGAAAATAGAAACATTTTGACCGAAATCATATATGATAAATATTATGTACAGAATATCCAAGCTTATACAGTAAAAAATAAAGTTATAATTATAAATAATTGTATTACCGGAATAATAAATCAATCTACAACCGAATGTAGATATTCAAAGGCACACAAAAGTTTTGAAATTAAATACGTAGAGCCTAATATAATGTTAACTTGGAATTTACCCAAAACCATTTTAAATCCAAATTGTTTGAACAGAGAAATAATAATATAAAATAATAATATTATAAAAGCATTCAATTGTTCAATCCAACTAGAAGAAATTTTAATTACTAGTACCATGTTAGATTATACACAGACAATTTATATAAACATAAACATAACTATATTAGAACCAATTTCATACATTCAAACTAAAGAAATCATACAAGAACAAACGAAACATTACAACACATTCCAAATTATAGCTCTAACAACTCTTATAATTATTATAATTACACTTATAGTATATATTAGCTATAAGTACAAAAATATGCCACACAAAATAATTGTTACACTTAAACAACAAACAGAAACCCCACCATCAGATATTATACCCTCAATTCCAATATCAAACCCAAACGAAACAAGTGCGAAGGGATTATCTTCGGCGTGCCGAAGATTCTATTCTCTTTTCGAACCTTTAGGCAATTTTCACTCTGCCAACTGCGCCACTGAAATTTCAAAAGTAGTAAAAAATCCTTTTATCGCGTGACATTTATATTTTTGCTTTAAGACTTGGAATCATATGAATTTAAATTTTTCTTTTAAATTATTGAATTCAAGCTATTTGATATACGTTTGAAAAAAATAATTAGAAAAAAAATAAAAAGCAATAAGTCGCGGCTGGGATTTGAGCCGTGTTCTCCCGTTTGTCAGCGCAGCACTCCAATACCTACGCCACCAAGCATTTTTGAAATGCGCTGACAAACTCGATTATACTGATCTTTTCTTTCACGTTGCATAGTTTTTGTTCGAGGGCATTCTTAGCAAATGAATTTGATTACAGTTATTTTATATTTGAAAGGAATCGAACCAGCGACCTTTTGTTTGCCAGGGCGTCACTTTACTCCTTACGCCACAAACAGTTTTGATGATCGATGACAAAATCCCTTGAAGAGCAGACTATCAAAAGATTACTTGCCCTTAGCTTTGTTTGCTTATATGCACCTGTTTTTTCAAAATATTTAATGACACATATCTTCGCTATATCGACTTAATCGTTTTGCGATTTTACCGACTATGAGTTATACGGATGTTCAAGTGTACAAGGAAATTGAAAGCAATTGCTTTGAAAACATCGGATTTATGGCCAAAACCGACTTCGAGTTGTATGGCAGATATAAGATATAGTGGTCCGATCCGGCCGGCTCCGACCTATGTGCTGTCCCTTTAAATAATAAGTACCTGTGCAAAGTTTCATCATTTTGAAAAGAGTATAAACATACTGAATGCCAATATATATTAAATATATATAGCTAATGATTCATTCAAATAGAATAAGGATGTATGCATTTCAGATATATGAAATAAAAAAAATAATTTCAGGAATACAAATAAATTTATAGATCTTTTAATAAAATATATAAATGTAGCAGCTGACGGAAAAAACGGTGGGCATAGAAATCAAAATACAAGCAGATCTGACGAAGGTTATGACATCAGTAACGAGGGATAATTCTCGTGTGTATATATCCCTGTGTTTGTGGGTTCTAGGAATAGCCTTCAAAAGACCTGTTGACGATCGTCTGTGCTGAGATTCGCTGGTTAGAGCTTGTAGGTCTCATTCATAAAACCTTGTGCACAAAGGCACCAGGAGGTGACTGTGCGTGCCTCTAGGCACATCCCTCAAAGGACCAGCTGACGTTCATCTGTGTTGCGATCCTCGCGGTCTGCGTAGGTAGATAAAATGTTGACTTTGGGAGTCATCGAGAGCAGTGATAGCCCGTGAAGCAACCGCACTACGGTTGTGCGACGGCCGGTCAAAATTCGTTTCTATCTTGACGCCCGCCAGCTCAACAAATTAACTATCAAGGATGCCATCGAGAGGATTTTATGGCGTCTCGATCAAACAATCTACATTGATCACCGAAAATATGTAGATAATGTGGTGGCATTGTCGAAGAGCTGAATATAGAGTCGGCTAGTGGCTGGGTTTCGAAACGGCGGAGTTCGAGTCCGAAGAGTATAATAATTTGAAAAGGGAAATTACGGAGAATCAAGATCGCTTACCTAATTTCCGGATTGTAGATGGATATTCAAGCGCATGAATGGTTTGATGACCAACTGGAGGGCTCCGTTTGGAAGTTGTGTAGCTGCTCAATTACATCTGGATGCAGGCTGGGAAAAAGAAGGTGGTTACGGAGGAAAAAATCTATATACATATGTATGTACGTTCTTTGGACAAATATCCGCTATCAAAGAACGGGCGGGCGAGGATATATTGTTGACCATTTCTCGAAATTTACATTCCTCAAAACTATGAAGTCGGAAACATCAAGCGAAGTTGTGAGATTTGTCGTGACAACGGAGCGCATCGTTTGGAGTCACACACATGAGGACGACGAATAAATCGCACTATACTCAACGTGATTCGGACATATCTGGAGGACAACCACTGCGATCGGGATGCAATATACCTACCAAATTTGATTACTCTAGCTTCAAAATTGTGGGAGATATTCACGTTTAATCGATTTGTGATTTGAGGTGTATCGACATGTTATCGATTTGCCAGCCTCCCAGTGGGCGTGGCATAAGTTTGAAATAAACTTGATCTGAAGCAAATAGTTATAATCATAACACAAAAGATTTCAAGAGTCTATCTAATATCGTTTCGGAAATACGTGCGTTCATCCAGACAGACGGACAGACGGACGGCCTGACGGACATCCGACAAAACCAATATACTATGAGTACCTTCGGTATCAGAGTATAAGAACCTCAAAATGGCGACACCCCAAACAACTCAGATAATGCTATTATCTGAGTTGCATCTCAAACAAGCCCTTGGCCACATAAGGCAAGTGCCCGTCTTCAATGGAGAAACGGGACAACTAACAGCATTCGTGAGAAGGATGGATTATATAATGCAGTTATATCCAACCACTGACATCAGACAACGCAGCGTACTCTTTGGATCAATTGAACTTCAGACGACTGGAGCAGCGCAACGCGTCGCACAACTAACAGCAGCTACAACCTGGGTAGAATTAAGGAACGCCCTTATCGAAGAATTCAAGACGCAGACCCCATTTGAAGAACTACTCCGCAGATTGTACAACTCTAATTTTAACGGAAGTATCCGTAAGTTTGTTGAAGACTTAGAATATAAGTCATTTGTAATTTCAAATAAGTTAATATTACAAGGAATACCTTCGAACATAATCTTGTACACAAATGCTATGAACAACAAAGATGTAATTACAAGAAAATTACCTGACAGAATATTCATGATTCTTGCTAGATATGACATTGCAACAGTATCAAAATTAAAACAAGTTGCTGAAAGAGAAGGATTATATGAAAACAATCTTTCCGATCATACTAAGCCCAACAACACAAACAATACCTTAAGAAATAATGATTCTCGCAGGAATAAGGGAAATGTAAATCAAAATTATTACCCAGTTGCATGCCCTTCATATACTAACAACCATTCCAATTCACAAGCCAAAAACCAAAACAACCAACAATTACACCAAGAATGCAGACAATATCTAAATCAGGGTAGAAACCAAAATCAAAAGAATTATCAATCAAATAAAGCTCTTCCTAGTACCAATCCGCCTGTCAAAAGACAACGCGAAAGTACTAGCGGTCAAACCAAAATGGAAACACGCGAAAATTTTCATCAAGCAGCCTCGGACTCCGAAATAGAAGAAACCCATTCATTCGATTAATCATGAATGACGAGCATCTTAAATGCATACTAGATACAGGCTCTTCCTTAAATTTAATGAAATAAAATTTTCTGGACTTTCCAATTAAAAAATGCCAAATGAAAGTTCAAACAATAAATGGAAATATTTGTTCAAACCAATGTCTTTCCTTAGACCCAAACAAACTTTGTCCGTCACATCAAACCTTTTACACACACGAATTGTCAGAAAATTTCGATGTATTATTAGACACGGATTATGTTGAAGCTGGCCAAGTAACAATAAATTATAAAGACGGAATCGTAACATTAAGCGATTACCCGTTTATCATGAGATACAATCATGAAAACTTTATAAAGGACAAGACCGCAATTGATTATTGCCTTGATCCACCCCACATAATAGACATAGCTATTGATTGCCTTGACCCACCAAAGGTGGTGAATATACGCCTTTTAACTTCGCAATCGAAAACGAGCTTCAAGAAAATAATCAATTCAGATTAGAACATCTTAACGATGAAGAAAGGAACAAATTAACTAAAATCCTATTTGAGCTTAGTGACATACAGTACAGAGAAAGTGAAAATTTGGCCGATCTTTAGAGGGGGTGACAAGAAGTCTATCTTCCAATTTTGGTGACTCTAGCTCTAAAACTGTGGAAGATATACTCGCGATTTTTGGGGGAGGGAGGGGGCGTGGCCCCCAAATTTTTTGCCGATCTTTAGAGGGGGTGACAAGAAGTCTAAATTGAAAAATTTAGGTGACTCTAGCTCTAAAACTGTGGAACATATAAGCTTTCGCGATTTTTGGGGGCGGGAGGGTGCGTGGCCCCAAAAATTTTGGCCGATCTATAGAGGGGGTGACAAGAAGTCTATCTTACAAATTTGGTGACTCTA
The DNA here is from genome assembly GCA_035042425.1 of Drosophila flavopinicola. Lineage (NCBI taxonomy): Eukaryota > Metazoa > Arthropoda > Insecta > Diptera > Drosophilidae > Drosophila > Drosophila flavopinicola. The sequence goes on along the minus strand of JAWNLL010000498.1, from coordinate 1,022 downwards.
GCTCTAAAACTGTGGAAGATATAAGTTTTCGCTATTTTTGGGGGCGGGAGGGGGCGTGACCGATCTTTTAAGGACTTGGCCAGAAGTCTACCCTCAAAAATTGGTGGCCCTAGCTCTTAAACTGTGCGAGCTTCCGTGTTTCGTGGGGGCGGAGTGGCTGGGGGGCGTTCTAGTGGGCGTGGCCGGAAAATTCAGGACGGAATCTTTTGGGGTGGTCAGCCCTAGTCTAAATTCCAAATTTGGGGACTCTAGCTTCAAAATTGCGGGAAATATACACGTGTTATCGAATTGTGCATTCATGTTTATCGATTTTCGCGATTACGGGGGCGGGATAGGGCGTGATCGGATTTTTTTTCTGATCTGTAGAGGACATCACCAGTAATATATATTCCAAATATGGTGACCTTAGCTCTAAAATTGCGGGAGATATAAGCATTTCAAATTAATTTTGGAGGGGGGGGCTGGTGGGCGTAATAATGGGCGTGGTCAATAAACCTAGCATCCAATTTTTTCGGGAAGTCACCAGAAATATACCTACCAAATTTGATTACTCTAGCTTCAAAATTGTGGGAGATATTCACGTTTAATCGATTTGTGATTTGAGGTGTATCGACATGTTATCGATTTGCCAGCCTCCCAGTGGGCGTGCCATTAGTTTGAAATAAACTTGATCTGAAGCAAATAGTTATAATCATAACACAAAAGATTTCAACAGTCTATATAATATCGTTTCGGAAATACGTGCGTTCATCCAGACAGACAGACGGACAGACGGACGGCCTGACGGGCATCCGACAAAACCAATATACTATGAGTACCTTCGGTATCAGATTATAAAAACCCACAAAATGGCGACACCCCAAACAACTCAGATAATGCTATTATCTGAGTTGCATCTCAAACAAGCCCTGGGCCAAATAAAGCAAGTGCCCGTCTTCAATGGAGAAACGGGACAACTAACAGCATTCGTGAGAAGGATGGATTATATAATGCAGTTATATCCAACCACTGACATCAGACAA
>JAWNLL010000496.1:0-67973 GCA_035042425.1 Drosophila flavopinicola | reverse complement strand
GCGCGTTCAGTTACGCCTGGGGTAGTGGTGGTGCCGTTGAATGTGGCAACGGCCTTTGTCATTCAAAACCTTTCCTGATATTATAAAACTCATTAAGTTTTGTGCTAATGTTTCGAAAGATTCATTCAATATGACGTTTTTATGAGGTTTTTCCCAATTCATAGGAACTCCAATAAATTAGTTGCTATTGAAATGAAATTAAATGGGTGAATTTAAAAAGAAAGACGTATACATTTGTGTATTTATATTATAAAATAGTATATTAAGTTTGTGCTGAAGTTTGTAACGCATAGAAGGAAGCGTCCGGGACCCCCAAAAGTTACTGCCAGTATGCTTAGAATGACAAAACAAATTGATCTAGCCATGTCCGTCTGTCTGTCTGTCTGCCTGTCTGTCTGTATGTATGCAAACTGGTCCCGCAGTTTTGGAGCTATTGCGATGCAACTTTGCACAGACACTTATTATTCAAAGGGACAGCACATTGGTCGGAGCCGGCCAGATCGGACCACTATATCTTATAGCTGCCATACAACTCTAAGTCGGTTTTGTGCCTTAAATTTCGATGTTTTCAAAGCAATTGCTTTTAATTTCCTTGTACACTTGAACATCCTTATAACTCATCAGAGGGTAAAATCGCACGATTGAGTCATAAATAGCGAAGATATGCGTCATTAAATATTTTGAAAGAACAGCTGCAAACAAAGTCAAGCGCAAGTAAGCTTTTGACAGTCTGCTCTTCAAGGGATTTTGTCATCGATTATCAAAACGATTTAGGGCGTAAGGGGTAAAGTGACGCGCTGACAAACGCAAGGTCTCGAGTTCAATAACCAGCGGCGACTAGTCATTTATTTGAATTTTTTTCTTATTCTTATTTTTATACTCTTTTCGAAGAAAATAGTATATTAAGTTTGTCCTGAAGTTTGTAACGCATAGAAGGAAGCGTCTGAGACCCCCAAAAGTTACTGCCAGTATGCTTAGAAAAACAAAACAAATTGATCTAGCCATGTCCGTCTGTCTGTCTGTCTGTCTGTCTGGATGTATGCAAACTAGCCCCTCAGTTTTTGAGCTATCGCTATGCAACTTTGCACAGACACTTATTTCTCAAGCGGACAGCACATTGGTCGGAGCCGGCCGAATCGGACCACTATATCTTATAGCTGCCATACACCTCAAAGTCGGTTTTGGCCATAAATCCGATGTTTTCAAAGCAATTGCCTTAAATTTCCTTGTACACTTGAACATCCTTATAACTCATCAATGGGTAAAATCGCAAATCGATTGAGTCAGAAACAGCGAAGATATGCGTCATTAAATATTTTGAAAAAACAGGTGCATATGAGCAAACAAAGTCAAGCGCAAGAAAGCTTTTGACAGTCTGCTCTTCAAGGTATTTTGTCATCGATCATCAAAACGGTTTGTGGCGTAAGGCGTAAAAGATCCGCGCTAACGAACGCAAGTTTCGCAAGTTCGAGCCTCGGCGGCGAATGATTGTTAATTTAATCCTTTTTTCGTTTTCTTCCTTTCAAATATATAACTGTAATCAAATTAATTTGCTTCCAATGGCTTAGAACAAAAACAATGCCACGCGAAAAAACAAATGCTGACAAACGCGAGTTGCAGGTTGCAGGAAAACAAAACAAGGAAATTTGTAACAGTCGGCTCAACAAGCAATTTTGTCAGCGATCATCAAAACGGCTTGTGGCGTATGGGGTAAAGTTGCGAACTGGTGAGCGAAAGGTCCTGGGTTCAAGTGCCAGCGGCGACTTTGGTCATTTACTTTCATTTTTTCTTATTCTTCTTTTCAAATATATAATAACTGTAATCAAATTCATTTGCTTTCAATGGCTTAGAACAAAAACAATGCCACGCGAAAAAACTAAAGCTCAGTATAAATCGAGTTTGTCAGCGATTTTTAAAACTGCTTGGTGTAAGCAGTAAAAAGCAAAACAAGAAAGCTTTTGACAGTCTGCTCTTCAGGGCATTTTGTCAGCGATCATCAAAACGGCTTGTGGCGTAAGGGGTAAAGTTGCGAACTGGCGAACGAAAGGTCCTGGGTTCAAGTGCCAGTCGCGCCACTGGTCATTTATTTTCATTTTTCCTTACTCTTCTTTTCAAATATATAATAGCTGTAGTCAAATTAATTTATTTTCAATTTCCTAAATAGTTTCTAATTTTTTTTTCATACATAAAGTAGCTTTAATAGAATAATTAAAAAGAAAAATTTAAATTCATTGGTAAAACCAATGCCACTCGAAAAAAAATATGGATCTCAAATTCTGAACATAAGCTCTCGTATGTTCAGATTAAGTTTTATGACAATTCAATTTCCGACAGCGGCCTTGCAAGGTATAAGAGCAACAGGCACAAAATTTGGTATGTATATTAGTATACATATGTAATGTAGTTTTGACATTTTGGAAAAACTGAAACTTGTTATACTCTTTTCGAAGAAAATAGTATATTAAGTTTGTCCTGAAGTTTGTAACGCATAGAAGGAAGCGTCGGAGACCCCCAAAAGTTACTGCCAGTATGCTTAGAATGACAATACAAATTGATCTAGCCATGTCCGTCTGTCTGTCTGTCTGTCTGTCTGTCTGTCTGTCTGTCTGTCTGTCTGTCTGTCTGTCTGTATGTATGCAAACTAGTCCCTCAGTTTTTGAGCTATCGCGATAAAACTTTGCACAGACACTTATTATTCCAGGGGACAGCACATTGGTCGGAGCCGGCCGGATCGGACCACTATATCTTATAGCTGCCATACAACTCGAAGTCGGTTTTGGCCATATATCCCATGTTTTTAAAGCTATTGCGATACAACTTTGCACAGATACTTATTATTCAAAGAGACATCACATTGGTTGGAGCCGGCCGGATCGGATCACTATATCTTATAGCTGCCATACAACTGGCAATAAATTAAATATTCTTAGAACAAAAAAAAATAAAATTTTGCGCGACAAAACGATTTGGTGCAGCTTATGAAATTTCAGTGGTGCAGTTGGCAGAGTAAAAATTGTCTATAGGCTCGAAAAGAGTATAAAATCTTCGGCACGCCGAAGATAGTCCTTCCCCACTTGTTTATTGTTCAACTCGGTAGCACTTATGAATGCTAAGGGACGCGTCCACGAGCTGCGGATAGTGAAACGTCCCTGTTTACATGAATACCTTTATATATTATATTTTATATGTAGGGGTATATGTATGCGACATTAATATCTGCGAATTAAATAAGCAGTCACGGAAAAATAGTGAAAATTGCTTAAAGGTTCGAAAAGAGTATTTAATCTTCGGCACGCCGAAGATAATCCTTCTCCACTTGTTAAATATAAAATAAGTGTAATCAAATTCATTTGCTACCGATGCCTTAGAAAAAAAACAAAACAAGTAACAATTGGGAAGGATTATCTTCGGCGTGCCGAAGATTTTATACTCTTTTCGAACCTATAGGCAATTTTCACTCTGCCAACTGCACCAGTGAAATTTCATAAGCTGTACAAAATCGTTCTGTCGCGTAACATTTTTTTTATACCCTGAACCCATTAAAAATGGGTAAAAAGGGTATTATGGTTTTGTGCAAAAGTATGTAACAGGCATAAGGAAGCATCTCCGACCATATAAAGTATATATATTCTGAACACGCGGATATCAGAGACTACAAGAGCTAGAGACTTCATATTTGGAACATAAGTTCTCGTAATCCCGGGACAGAGAAAGTTTATCTCATTTTATCGATAACTCGTTCCGTTTAAGTGTTATCGATATATTTACATTTCAGACTAGCGTTTTTGGGCCTTAACTTAAAAGTTATAAGAGCTAGAGGCCCCAAATTTGGCATGTATAATCTCACTTTTCACCAAATGTTAAAAAAACTCATTTTTGAAGGTATGACCTTGCAATTTGGTTTGGTCACAAATTTTATAGCCACTGTCATGTCCCAATTTCAGTAAGATCGGACAATAAACACAGAAGTTATTTGAGATTTAACTTTCCATTGTATGGGGCTCAGCGAAAAGCAAGCTAACTGCTTAAACCGCATGCACTGCTTGCAGTATGTGTGTGTTTGTATGTATGCACACTATTAGGCAAGTATTAATGGAAGTCAGAACTGGGTTCAGGGTATCTCCTAGTCGGGCACTCCCGACTAGAGCACTCTTACTTGTTCTAATTATTTTTATACCCTGAACCCATTAAAAATGGGTAAAAAGGGTATTATGGTTTTGTGCAAATGTATGTAACAGGCATAAGGAAGCATCTCCGACCATATAAAGTATATATATTATTGATCAGTATCAACAGCCGAGTCGATCTAGCCATGTCCGTCTGTCTGTCCGTCTGTCTGTATGAACACACAGATATCAGAGACTACAAGAGCTAGAGACTTCATATTTGGAACATAAGTTCTCCCAATCCCGGGACAGATCAAGTTTACTTAAAATTTATCGATAAAGCTCGTCCACGTTGGGACATACTTCAAAGTTATAAGAGCTAGAGGTCCCAAATTTGGCATGTATAATCTCGAGTACACACGCGTAAAATATAAATAATATTTCGCTTCGCATCCCAAACTCCAAAGTTCAAAACCCTTTTTGAAGGTACGACCTTGCAATTTGGTTTGGTAACACATATTATCGACAATTGCTTGCCCCAAAAATTTCAATATGATCGGACAATAAACACAGAAGTTATTTAAGATTAAACTTTCCATTGTGTGGGGCTCAGCGAAACAGCAAGCTAACTGCTTAAACCGCTTGCACTGCTTGTACTGCTTGTACTGCAGCATGTGTGAGTTTAGAGTAGTACGAATGATTGTAAGGACTGGGTTCAGGGTATCTCCTAGTCGGGCACTCCCGACTAGAGCACTCTTACTTGTTTTCAAAGATATATCAAATATCTTGAATTCAATAATTTAAAAGAAATATTTAAATTCATTTGATACCAATTCTTAGAGCAAAAAAATTAATGCCACGCGATAAAACGATTTTTTACTACTATTGAAATTTCAGTGGTGCAGTTGGCAGAGTGAAAATTGCCTAAAGGTTCGAAAAGAGTATAGAATCTTCGGCGCGCCGAAGATAATCCTTTCCCCTTTGTTTTTTTTTTGAGATTGCTTTTTGTATCCAGCCAGCCAAGTTTGACAATCTGTATAAGGATAACTACTTTAATGTTGTGCTTCAAGTGGAGTTTGGCTAACATGACGGCTTGAACCGAACTTTCAAGTACAAACCTCCCCTCATTATGTGCATGTTATACGAAAAGTTTTGCTATTGAAATTTCAAAAGTTAGCTTTGCAGCCGACCAAAAAGGAAGTAGAAGAAAATATGCAATGCAATATCTGAATACAAACTTCGGCATTTCTCAAGGTGTGAATGAGTACCAGCTTAAAGTTGGTATGATATTCGTTCACATTTTATTCGGTTCAAATTTAAGTTGGTTAGTCTCAGCCTTAAGCTGCTGCTTGAAGCATCATATATTTTTAGCATAATTTTCTATTTCGTTGACACTAAATAAATAAACCTTTAGTTCCATTTGGTTCATACATTTAGGTTGAAAACTTTTCGTGGTCTTAAAAACTGTTTTCGTATTAAGCTATTAGTAGAACCGCTTGAGGACTAGCTGTAAAAATTGTTACGCAATCGCCAATCATTCCATCAGTCAGGCAGTCAGTCTGTCAAATGTTCGCTGCTTGGGTTTGAGTTGGGTCACCTACCTAGTGGACAACTTTCTACCCCCAAAGCTCACACACACATACCATCGACAGCCATGGCAAAAAAATATTGAAAGAATTACGAAGCATTTGCTACGTGAACAGAAAAATAATGTATATGGGCGTTTCCATGGTGTCGGATTTTTGCAATCGTACGAACTTAAGGTAAAAACAGGCAAAATAAAACGGATTTTATTCGGACAACTGCCTTAACTTATAGCTTTTCAGTAGTCCTATAACATGTGCAAAGCTTGATTTTGGGGCATTTTTAGTTTTCAAGATATTTGCAAAAAACCAAGAGGTTCGGAAGGTACAAAAATATAAGTGGTTTTCGCAGCTAACAATTCAAGAGCCGGTTTCAGCAAAACCTGAAGCAATATTTTTATGCGATTAATTTTATAATGTTATGCATTGATTTCAATTGAAAATGCTTTTGATTTCTCCCAAAAGTTATTTAAACTGTTTTTTTAAATTGAGTTTCAATCAGGGTCGGGATGGGTAGTGTCGGACGCTGATTTTTTTCCATTATGATATTAATGTTGTTTCTGTTGCTGTTTAACGAAATTATTTATACATAACCTTAGTGAAAATGTTTTTAAATCAACAAAGGTGTAAAATGTATTAATTTTGACATAATAACAACGAACTTAACAAAAATATGTTGTATGATTAAAATATAAAAGTTATATTCTACTGGGAAACATTGTTTTGTAAAATCAACTAGGCTTGAGAGTCTAAATTTGTTAATAAACTGAGTGCGGAGCAGGTGGGGAACAAACAAAAAACATTAATAAGATTTTGTAATTTTAATTAAGAAATTTGTGAACAAAAATTCGAACTTATGACAAAAAACCAAGCTAATCAAGTAAAATTGGACACCTGACGATAGCTAATATTAGAAGTTTCGATCTCATTTTGCCTTGTTAGCCTGTAATCCTCAAGAAAATGTATCTAAGAAAAACAAGTGGAGAAGGATTATCTTCGGCGTGCCGAAGATTAAATACTCTTTTCGAACCTTTAAGCAATTTTCACTATTTTTCCGTGACTGCTTATTTAATTCGCAGATATTAATGTCGCATACATATACCCCTACATATAAAATTAAATATATAAAGGTATTTATGTAAACAGGGACGCTTCACTATCCGCAGCTCGTGGACGCGTCCGAATTGAACAATAAACAAGTTTCAGTTTTTCCAAAAAGTCAAAACTACATTACATATGTATACTACAATATACATACCAAATTTTGTGCCTGTTGCTCTTATACCATTCAAGGCAGCTGTCGGAAATTTAATTGTCATAAAACTTAATCTGAACATACGAGAGCTTATATTCACAATTTGAGATCCATATTTTTTTTCGCGTGGCATTGGTTTTGAATGGTTTTTATGAATCTAAATTTTTCTTTTGAATTATTCTCTTAAAGCTACTTTATGTATGAAAAAAAAAATTAGAAACAATTTAGGAAATTGAAAATAAATGAATTTGATTACAGCTATTATATATTTGAAAAGAAGAATAAGAAAAAATGAAAATAAATGACCAAAGTCGCCGCTGGCACTTGAACCCAGGACCTTTCGCTCACCAGTTCGCAACTTTACGCCTTACGCCACAAGCCGTTTTGATGATCGCTGACAAAATTGCTTGAAGAGCCGACTGTTACAAATTTCCTTGTTTTGTTTTCCTGCAACCTGCAACTCGCGTTTGTCAGCATTTGTTTTTTCGCGTGGCATTGTTTTTGTTCTAAGCCATTGGAAGCAAATTAATTTGATTACAGCTATATATTTGAAAGGAAGAAAACGAAAAAAGGATTAAATTAACAATCAGTCGCCGCCGAGGCTCGAACTTGCGAAATTTGCGTTCGTTAGCGCGGCTCTTTACGCCTTACGCCACAAACCGTTTTGATGATCGATGACAAAATACCTTGAAGAGCAGACTATCAAAAGCTTTCTTGCGCTTGACTTTGTTTGCTCATATGCACCTGTTTTTTCAAAATATTTAATGACGCATATCTTCGCTGTTTATGACTCAATCGATGACTTTGCGATTTTACCCATTGATGAGTTATAAGGATGTTCAAGTGAACAAGGAAATTTAAGGCAATTGCTTTGAAAACATCGGATTTATGGCCAAAACCGACTTTGAGTTGTATGGCAGCTATAAGATATAGTGGTCCGATCCGGCCGGCTCCGACCAATGTGCTGTCCCCTTGAATAATAAGTGTCTGTGCAAAGTTGCATCGCGATAGCTCGAAAACTGAGGGACTAGTTTGCATACATACAGACAGACAGACAGACGGACATGGCTAGATCAATTTGTGTTGTTTTTCTAAGCATACTGGCAGTAACTTTTGGGGGTCTCAGACGCTTCCTTCCATTCGTTACAAACTTCAGGACAAACTTAATATACTATTTTCTTCGAAAAGAGTATAAAAAAGTTTTTCAAAATATTTCGATTTCACACCTATGGTGTCGGACACCCGCAATTTTATATAAGAGCCAAGATCACAAATCTTAATATTTTTCAGCCAGGTTTTTATACCCTGTCTGTCCGTCCGTCCGTCCGTCTGTATGAACACGCGAATATCAGAGACTACAAGAGCTAGAGACTTCATATTTGGAAAATAAGTTCTCCTAATCCCGGGACAGATCAAGTTTATTTCATTTGATCGATAACTCGACGTATTCAAAAGTTATCGATAAATTTCGATTTTAGACTAGCGTTTTTTGGAAATATAAATATTTCACTTTTTGGATACCACACCCCAATCCCCCCAAAAGTTGAAAAAACTTATTTTTGAAGGTACGACCTTGCAATTTGTTTTGGTCACACATAATTGTATGTCCCAAAAATTTCTGTAAGATCGGACAATAAACACAGAAGTTATTTGAGATTTAACTTTCCATTGAATGGGGCTCAGCGAAAAGCAAGCTATCTGCTTAAACCGCATGCACTGCTTGCAGTATGTGTTTGTTTGTATGTATGCACACGATTAGGCAAGTATTAATGGAAGTCAGAACTGGGTTCAGGGTATCTCCTAGTCGGGCACTCCCGACTAGAGCACTCTTACTTGTTTCTTATTCTGCTTTTCAAATATAAAATAACTGTAGTCAAATTAATTTGGTACCAATGCCTTAGAACAAAAACTATACAACGCAAAAGAAAAGATCAGTATAATCGAGTTTGTCAGCGCAAGTATTAGAGTAAGTATTAGAGTGCTGCGCTAAAAAACGGGAGAGCATGGTTCAAATCCCAGCCGCGACTTATTGCTTTTTATTATACTCTTTTCGAAGAAAATAGTATATTAAGTTTGTCCTGAAGTTTGTAACGCATAGAAGGAAGCGTCTGAGACCCCCAAAAGTTACTGCCAATATGCTTAGAAAAACAACACAAATTGATTTAGCCATGTCCGTCTGTCTGTCTGTCTGTCTGTCTGTCTGTCTGTCTGTCTGTCTGTATGTATGCAAACTAGTCCCTCAGTTTTTGAGCTATCGCGATGCAACTTTGCACAGACACTTATTATTCAAGGGGACAGCACATTGGTCGGAGCCGGCCGGATCGGACCACTATATCTTATAGCTGCCATACACCTCAAAGTCGGTTTTGGCCATAAATCCGATGTTTTCAAAGCAATTGCCTTAAATTTCCTTGTACACTTGAACATCCTTATAACTCATCAATGGGTAAAATCGCAAATCGATTGAGTCATAAACAGCGAAGATATGCGTCATTAAATATTTTGAAAAAACAGGTGCATATGAGCAAACAAAGTCAAGCGCAAGAAAGCTTTTGTTAGTCTGCTCTTCAAGGTATTTTGTCATCGATCATCAAAACGGTTTGTGGCGTAAGGCGTAAAGAGCCGCGCTAACGAACGCAGGTTTCGCAAGTTCAAGTTCGAGCCTCGGCGGCGACTGATTGTTAATTTAATACTTTTTTCTTTTTCTTCCTTTCAAATATATAACTGTAATCAAATTAATTTGCTTCCAATGGCTTAGAACAAAAACAATGCCACGCGAAAAAACAAATGCTCAGTATAAATAGAGTTTGTCAGCGATTTTTAAAACTGCTTGGTGTAAGCAGTAAAAAGCAAAACAAGAAAGCTTTTGACAGTCTGCTCTTCAAGGCATTTTGTCAGCGATCATCAAAACGGCTTGTGGCGTAAGGGGTAAAGATGCGAACTGGTGAGCGAGAGGTCCTGGGTTCAAGACCAGCGGCGACTGGTCATTTAATTTCATTTTTTCTTATTCTTCTTTTCAAATATATAATAGCTGTAATCAAATTAATTTATTTTCAATTTCCTAAATTGTTTCTAATTTTTTTTTCATACATAAAGTAGCTTTAATAGAATAATTCAAAAGAAAAATTTAAATTCATTGGCAAAACCAATGCCACGCGAAAAAAAATATGGATCTCAAATTCTGAATATAAGCTCTCATATGTTCTGATTAAGTTTTATGACAATTCAATTTCCGACAGCGGCCTTGAAAGGTATAAGAGCAACAGGCACAAAATTTGGTATGTATATTGTAGTATACATATGTAATGTAGTTTTGACTTTTTGGAAAAACTGAAACTTGTATATTGTTCAATTCGGTAGCACTTATGAATGCTAAGGGACGCGTCCACGAGCTGCGGATAGTGAACCGTCCCTGTTTACATGAATACCTTTATATATTTTATTTTATATGTTGGGGTATATGTATGCGACATTAATATCTGCGATTAAATAAGCAGTCACGGAAAAATAGTAACAATTGCTTAAGGTTCGAAAAGAGTATTTAATCTTCGGCACGCCGAAGATAATCCTTCTCCACTTGTTTTTTTTCTAATTATTTTTCAAATATATATTAAATAGCTTAAATTCAATAATTTAAAAGAAACATTTAAATTCAAATGATACCAATTCTTAAAGCAAAAAAATAAATGCCACGCGATAAAACGATTTTTTTCCTACTTTTGAAATTTTAGTGGTGCAGTTGGCAGAGTGAAAATTGCCTAACGGTTCGAAAAGAGTATAAAATCTTCGGCACTCCGAAGATAATCCTTTCCCACTTGTTTTCTACTCTCTTAACCTTCAGAAAGATTTTAAGAGAGCAAGAGTCAATGCATAATGTCTCTCTTCATAATATTTTATCAAAACAAAACATGCAGTAAAATGACCCAAATGATAAAAATTGCGCTTGCGCGCTTTGCATTCGATTCGAAATAAGCTAAAATTGATTGTTTTACTACGATAATATGAGAACAGAAAGTGTTTTCAAGAACTTTTAATTTTTTAGTCTCGGTGGACCTCGCGTGGAAGTGCCCATATCATGGGGTAGGTGCCCAAAGTAGGACGGAAACGAAACACGAAATGCTAAATCGATGTGGACGAAAACTTGAGGAATTTTTACTTCAGCATTTGGCTTCAGAGCTTTAAAGGCAGTGTAGGAAGCTGTCAGGCTTTCAGTTTGCCTGGCCGCATAAAATGCCTGGCAGTTTGCGTGTGGAGCAGCTTTCTTACACGCACACACGCACACACACACACACATTAACACAAGAGTGTGTGTTACAATGTGTGTGTACCTGTGTCAGACAATGCAAACGTTTGCCGTGTCTGGCTTGTGTGTGTGCACTGGAGAGATTTTGTAGCAAATTGTGCATAGCTTATAAGATACTCTGATGTACTTGCATCAACCTGAACAGATGAGTCCACAAATTTTGCTGACACTGCCCATGGTTTCGTTCTCTACCTCTCTCTCTCTCTGTTTTGCTGTCAACATATTTATGGGCTCTTACACAACATACACACGGACATAAGTAACTGGCAATATTGTGCCATTTTGCGGCAATTTCTTTTATTTTTCTTTTCTTTTTTCGTTGCATACTTTTCGGAGCAGGCAATTATATAACAATATAATTTAATAAATTACAATCATGTTAGCCGCAGTTGGCCAACCCCTATCCAATATCAGCAGATACCCTGTGTAAATAATCACATTTACTAGCTAAAATGAACATTAAAACAAGTGAGAACGTTGCAGTCGGGCGGAGCCGACTGCGTTATACTCTGATACCATTTTAAGTACAGCTGAAAGCAATTGAACAGAACATTTTTGTTGGTGTATGGGTGACCCGAAATCGGCCTTCCAAGTTTTTGGGGACTGGAGGGGCGTGGTCGATGTTAAGAGAGGGTGACCAGAAGTCTATTTCCCAAATTTGGTGACTCTAGCTCTAAAGCTGTGGAAGATATAAGTTTTCGCGATTTTTGTGGAGTGAGGGGGCGTGGCCTTAAAATTTTTTGCCGATCTTTAGTGGGGGTGACAAGCAGTCCATCTTCCAATTTTGGTGACTCTAGTTCTAAAATTGTGGAACATATACCTTTTCGCGATGTTCGATGGGCGATCTTCAGAGGACTTGGCCAGAAGTCTACCCTCGAAGTTTGGTGGTTGGCTCTTAAACTGTGCGAGATATAGGCTTCCGTGTTTCGTGGGGGCGGGGTGGCTGGGAGGCGTTCTAGTGCGGACGCAATCTTTTGGGCTGGTCAGCCCTAGTCTAAATTCCAAATTTGGAGACTCTAGCTTCAAAATTGCGGGAATATACACGTGTTATAGAATTGTGCATTCATGTTTATCGATTTTCGCGATTACGGGGGCGGCAGTGGGTCGTGGTCGTTTTTTCTGTGATCTGTAGAGGACGTCACCAGTAATATATATTCCAAATATCGTCACCTTAGCTCTAAAACTGCGGGAGATATAAGCATTTCAAATTAATTTTGGAAGGGGTGGGGGGGGGGGTGGTGAGCGTAATAATGGGCGTGGCCGATTAAGCTAGCATCCAATTTTGTCGGGACCAACAAAATACCTACCAAATTTTATTACTCTTGCCTTGAAATTGTGGGAGATATTCACGTTTAATCGATTTGTGATTTGAGGTGTATGGACATGTTATCGATTAGCCAGCCTCCCAGAGGGCGTGGCATAAATTTAGAACAAATTTGATCTGAAACAGATAGCTATAATCATAACACAAAAGATTTCAAGAGTCTATCTAATATCGTTTTGGAAATACGTGCGCTCATCCAGACAGACAGACGGACAGACGGACAGACAGACAGACAGACAGACAGACAGACAGACAGACAGGCAGACAGACAGACAGACAGACAGACGGACAGACGCACGGCCTGACGGACATCCGACAAAACCAATATACTATTAGCACCTTCGGTATCAGAATATAATTATAGGTTTACAGAAGGGACCTTTAATGAAAGAGTTACACAAGTCTTTAACTTTAAATATAAATGTGGTTGCTGCTAGCTTGTATCCTTTAGACTGGTTTTCGAGATAGTCGACCATAGCTACTTTATGGGTTCAGAAATAACCATCTATTGTCTGTAGCATAACCATTCTTTTTCTATGATTTCATGCGTACAGTGGGGAAGAATAACAAAATTATCGACTGTAATTATTACAGCTGCCAGCGATTAGGCAATATCAGCTGCTGCCTCCGGTGAGGCAGCCACAAAAGATGGTGGACACGCAAACCCAAGAGCTCCACTTTAGCAGTTGCTGTGTGTCAGACACACACACAAGCACCGGCACACTCAGGAATAAGCTGTAGGCGGATAGACTGATAGATGCCAGTTTCGCGCTCGTGAGAAAAGCATTTGTTGAAAGTTTCATTTGTTATCTGCTTTAGCAGCCCTTCCAAGCATCCTTAGGCCATTTTATCGATATAATGGTGGCTGTAAGGTGGATGTAGTTGGTATTATTAAGCTTTTGCCTGCCAATAACATATATCAAGAAAATTCTTACATTTTGATTTAAACACCAGTTTATCTTCCAAGGCGTCCTTTTATGGAATATTGATACGAAACTCCAAGTTTACTTACCAATACCTTAGCGAATTAACTGTGCATTGAATTGAATATTTTTGACACATACACCCACATGTTAATATCCTTCCAAGTAAAAAGAAACTCAATTTTTGCTGCTTAACAAAAATTTCTTCTACAATCAGCTATAATAAATGTAAGTCTTCGATTGATTTTTATACTCTTTTCGAAGAAACGCATAGAAGGAAGCGTCGGAGACCCCCAAAAGTTACTGCCAGTATGCTTAGAATGACAAATCAAATTGATCTAGCCATGTCTGTCTGTCTGTATGTATGGGATCTAGTCCCCTAGTTTCTGAGCTATCGCGATGCAACTTTGCACAGACACTTACTCGCCATACAACTCGAAGTCGGTTTTGGCCATATATCTCATATATATATTAAAGCTATCGCGATGAAACTTAGCACATATACTTAATATTATTATTCAAAAAGTCAGCACATTGGTCGGAGCCGGCCTGATTGGACCACTATATCTTCTGCCATACAACAGGCAATGAATTAAATATTTCAAAAGATACATTTAAATTCGTATGATACCAATTCGCAGAACAAAACAAATAAATGTTACGCGATAAAGCGATTTATTACAGCATTTGAAATTTCAGTGGTGCAATTGGCACTTGTTGTGATTAGTATCATAAAATTTAAATCTTCGAATAGTTATACTCTGATACCGAAGGTACTCATCGTATATTGGTTTTGTCGAATGTCCGTCAGGCCGTCCGTCTGTCCGTCTGTCTGTCTGTCTGTCTGTCTGTCTGGATGAACGCGCGTATTTCCGAAACGATATTAGATAGACTCTTGAAATCTTTTGCGTTATGATTATAGCTATCTGCTCCAGATCAAGTTTATTCCAAATTTATGCCACGCCCACTGGGAGGCTGGCAAATCGATAACATGTCGATACACCTCAAATCACAAATCGATTAAACGTGAATAACTCCCACAATTTTGAAGCTAGAGTAATCAAATTTGGTAGGTATATTGCTGGTGACCTCCCGAAAAAATTGGATCCTAGGTTAATCGGCCACGCCCATTATTACGCCCACCAGCCCCCCCTCCAAAATTAATTTGAAATGCTTATATCTCCCGCAGTTTTAGAGCTAAAGTCACCATATTTGGAATATATATTACTGGTGACGTCCTCTACAGATTACAGAAACAAAATTTCGACCACGCCCACTCCCGCCCCCGTAATCGCGAAAATCGATATACATGAATGCACAATTCGATAACACGTGTATATTTCCCGCAATTTTGAAGCTAGAGTCCCCAAATTTGGAATTTAGACTAGGGCTGACCAGCCCAAAAGATTGCGTCCTGGATTTTCCGGCCACGCCCACTGGAACGCCCCCAGCCACCCCGCCCCCACGAAACACGGAAGCCTATATCTCGCACAGTTTAAGAGCTAGGGCCACCAAAATTGGAGGATAGACTTATTGTCAGCCCTTCTAAAGATCGGCAAAAAATTGTGGGGCCCCGCCCCTCCCGCCCCCAAAAATCGCGAAAATGTATATCTTCCACAGTTTTAGAGCTAGAGTCACCAAAATTGGAGGATAGACTTATTGTCAGCCCCCCTAAAGATCGGCAAAAAATTTTGGGGCCCCGCCCCCTCCCGCCCCCAAAAATCGCGAAATTTATATCTTCCACAGTTTCAGAGCTAGAGTCATTAAACTTGGAAGATAGAATTCTGGTCAGCCCCTCTAAATATTGGTAAAAAAATTTGGGGCCACGCCCCCTCCCGCCCCCAAAAATCGCGAAAATGTATATCTTCCACAGTTTTAGAGCTAGAGTCACCAAAATTGGTAGATAGACTTCTGGTCACCCCCTCTTAAGATCGACCAAAAATTTTCTGTTCACTTGCTTTCAGCTGTTCTTAAAATGGTATCAGAGTATTACGCAGTCGGCTCCGCCCGACTGCAACGTTCTCACTTGTTTCTAATTATTATTTTCAAATATATATCAAATAGGTTGAATTCAATATTATAAGAGAAAAATTTAAATTCATATGATACCAATACCAAACAAGTAAGAGTGCTCTAGTCGGGAGTGCCCGACTAGGAGATACCCTGAACCCAGTCCTTACAATCATTCGTACTACTCTAAACTCACACATGCTGCAGTACAAGCAGTACAAGCAGTGCAAGCGGTTTAAGCAGTTAGCTTGCTCTTTCGCTGAGCCCCACACAATGGAAAGTTTAATCTTAAATAACTTCTGTGTTTATTGTCCGATCATATTCAAATTTTTGGGGCAAGCAATTGTCGATAATATGTGTTACCAAACCAAATTGCAAGGTCGTACCTTCAAAAATGGGTTTTTTTTACTTTTGGGGGGTTTGGGGGCTGGTATCCAAAAAGTGAAATATTTGTTACATGTGTATGCTATTCGAGATTATACATGTCAAATTAGGGGCCTCTAGCTCTTATAACTTGTAAGTTATATCCAAAAAACGCTGGTCTGAAATCGAAATTGATCGATAACTTTTGAACGGGACGAGCTATCGATAAATTTTAATAAACTTGATCTGTCCCGGGATAAGGAGAACTTATGTTCCAAATATGAAGTCTCTAGCTCTTGTAGTCTCTGATATCTGTGTGTTCATACAGACAGACAGACGGACAGACGGACAGACAGACGGACATGGCTAGATCGACTCGGCTTTTGATACTGATCAATAATATATATACTTTATATGGTCGGAGATGCTTCCTTATGCCTGTTACATACATTTGCACAAAACCATAATACCCTTTTACCCATTTTTAATGGGTTCAGGGTATAAAAAATAAATGCCACGCGATAAAACGATTTTGTACTACTATTGAAATTTCAGTGGTGCAGTTGGCAGAGTGAAAATGGCCTAAAGGTTCGAAAAGAGTATAGAATCGTCGGCACGCCGAAGATAGTCCTTTCCCACTTGTTTTAATTTGTTTGCAGGGCTTTAAAGGGCCTGCTCCTTGTTTGTAACGCAATATTAGAGACAGCCCATACCCTCGTCTGACTCTTGTCCACAACAGAAGGCTAAGTCTCTCCACGAGACGTAATTATCAGTCTGCTGCCCCCAGTAGGCCCGCCCTATACTCTAACGCCCTCCAATATCTATCTATGCCTCGTGTCTGCGGCTTGAAGCAGCCGCCTGAGGCGTTTTTGTTGCTGTTGTTGTGGTTGTTGTTATCACAACGTGCGTAAAATTGTTTATTATACCCTGAACCCATTAAAAATTGGTAAAAACGGTATTATAGTTTTGTGCAAAAGTATGTGACATGCATAAGGAAGCATCTCCGACCATACAAAGTGTATATATTCTTGATCAGTTTCAACAGCCGATTTCGCCATGTCCGTCTGTCTGTCTGTCCGTCCGTCTGTCTGTCTGTATGAACACGCGGATATCAGAGACTATAAGAGCTAGAGACTTCATATTTAGAATAAAGGTTCACGTAATGCCGGGACAGACCAAGTTTATTTCATTTAATTGATAACTCGTCCCGTTCAAAAGTTATCGATAAATTTTGATTTCATACTTGCATTTTTGGGCCATAACTTAAAAGTTATAATAGCTAAAGGACCCAAATTTGGCATGTATAATCTCGAATATATACATTTAAAAATTATTTCACTTTTTTGATACCACCCCCCAATCCCCCCAAAAGTTAAAAAAACGCATTTTGGAAGGTATGACCTTGCAATTTAGTTTGGTCTCACATTTTATTACCAATATTATGTCCTACAAATTTAAGCAAGATCGGAAAATGAACACAGAAGTTATTTAAGATTTTACTTTCCATTGTGTGGGGCTCAGTGAAAAGCAAGTTAACTGCTGGCAGTATGTGATTGTTTGTATGCATGCACACTATTAGGCAAGTATGAATGGATGTCGGAACTGGGTTCAGGGTATCTCCTAGTCGGGCACTCCCGACTACAGCACTCTTACTTGTTATAATTATTAATGGTGTATTTTCTTGCGACCTGCAGACACACATACACACACACACACGCACAGCCATACATACATAAGTATATTTCAGTACCGTCAAGATATCCAAAGGGCTGCAGCACTAATTAAATTATGAAGTGCTTTCTGCTACATTTACCCCACATCGTTAAACCCCACACTGATCCAGCCTACAAGCCCCCAATCCGCATGTAACTGGCACACTGGGCATTCCTTGTTGCTGCTGTTGCTGTAGTTGCTCAAGTGCTCAGCGAGGCGGCAACCCTTGCGTACACAGTAGCTGAGCTGAGCAGAGAAGAGAAGAGAAGAGAAGAGCTGAGCAGACGAGTGGCAGGCGCAACTTGGCGCTTGCTCCACGACTTCCAGTTGGCGAAAGGGAAGCGGAAACGGATGCTGCTTGTGCTTCTGCGAGAACTCAACACAAAACGACAGGGCACGACACGGCATGCTGCCCCTTTATGGTGTGTGTGTTTGTGTTTGTGTTGCTTTTGTTGTTGTGCGACGCAACGACTACTTTGCAACTTTCGTTGTATACGAATTAGTAGGCAAATAAAATGTAAGGGTCAACAGCAGCAGCAGCAACAGCAACAACAACAGCACAACAAATTATCATTCTGACTGGCAGCATTGGCAGGCGACTGGAAATTGTCCACAATTTAAGCAGCCCACTCATTAAACAACGTTACGAAATATAAATGAAACCTTAACGAAAACCAGAATTTGACCCACCTGCCTTTCAACGCTATGAGTGTGAAAGTTTTCGACAACTTTTTGTCACGTGTGCACAAAATGCCAAGAACTCCATGCTAAAACAAGTAAGAGTGCTCTAGTCGGGACTGCCCGACTAGGAGATACCCTGAACCCAGTTCTGACATCCATTTATACTTGCCTAATAGTGTGCATACATACAAACACACCACACAATACTGCAAGCTGTGAAAACGGTTTAAGCAGTTATCTTGCTTTTTCACTGAGCCCCACACAATGGAAAGTAAAATCTTAAATAACTTCTGTGTTTATTGTCCGATCTTTTTAAAATTTGTAGGACAGAACATTGGCTATAAAATGTGTGACCAAACCAAATTGCAAGGTCATACCTTCAAAAATGAGTTTTTTGAATTTTTGGGGGGATTGGGGGATGGTATCCAAAAAGTGAAAAATTTGTTACATGTGTATACTATTCGAGATTATACATGCCAAATTAGGGGCCTCTAGCTCTTATAACTTTTAAGCTAAGGCCCAAAAACGCTAGTCTAAAATAGAAATTTATCGATAACTTTTGAATGCGACGAGTTATCGATCAAATGAAATAAACTTGATCTGTCCCGGGACTACGAGAACTTATATTCCAAATATGAAGTCTCTAGATTTTGTAGTCTCTGATATCCGCGTGTTCATACAGACAGACGGACGGACGGACGGACGGACGGACGGACGGACAGACAGACAGACGGACATGGCTAAATCGACTCGACTGTTGATACTGATCAAGAATCTATATACTTTATATGGTCGGAGATGCTTCCTTATGCATGTTACATACTTTTGCACAAAACCATAATACCCTTTTTACCCATTTTTAATGGGTTCAGGGTATAAAAATATAGATAAGTTTCGATGGCAGCAATTAGAAATTTTTTGACTTAACTTGAAAGAGACAGAAGCCAGAGGCACAAAATGTGGTATATCTAATCTCGAATATATGTAGATGTTAAGAATATATGAGACATATTTAGTAGCTTTTCCTTTCTCCGATCACAGAAAAAATGGGAAAAATGTATGACTTAAACTATATTCAAAAATTTTATTAGCAACAAATTGTATGACAATCGGACAATAAACAGAGAAGATGTCTATAATTAAACTGTCCATAGTTTGGTGCTCAAAGAAGCAGCAGTTCAATGATTAACCTGCTGCACTGCTTGCACTACTTGCAGCGAGTGTTGGAATGTGTTCACAGATAACTAACTATGAATGAAAGTAATGGCTGGGTTCAGGGTATCTCCCAGTCGAGTAGTCCCGACTACTTACAATGACATAATTAGGTGAGGCTTTCATTTTCATTGTTATGCAAAAGGAAGTTTGATGTAGCACCCAGCTACACTCCCCCCCACCCCTCAACCCAACCCATAAAGTTAAGCATACTTGAACTGATTCTTGTTCCTAGCTTTAAATACTCTTGTTCATTTTTTGTAAGTGCATATAAATTGCGGTATACATATACATACTATATAAGTATTTTTCTTGCCTTTATACGTTCGTTTTTGTTGTTTGCATTGTTTGTTCCGTTGTCGCTGCTGCTTCTGATGCTGCTGTCAGCATCCTTATCCTTATCGATTTTCATTGTTGAGCAGGAGCAAGCAAATTGTAACGGGCAGACAAGATAAACGACGATAAAAGCACAGAAGCCGAGCTTAAACCGAATAAATATCCCAAATATATATAAAACAAGTGGGGAAGGATTATCTTCGACGTGCCGAAGATTTTATACTCTTTTGGAACCTATATGCAATTTTCACTCTGCCAACTGCACCACTGAAATTTCAAAAGCTGTACAAAATCGTTTTGTCGCGTAACATTTTTTTTTTTGTTCTAATAATATTTAATTCATTGCCAGTTGTATAGCAGCTATAAGATAAAGTGATCCGATCCGGCCGACTCCAATAAATCAGATGTATGTTTCAATAATAAATATCTGTGCAAAGTTTCATCACGATAGCTTTGAAAACATGGGATATATTGTCAAAACCGACTTCCAGTTGTATGGCAGCTATAAGATATAGTGGTCCGATCTGGCCGGATCCGACCAATGTGCTGTCCCTTTGAATAATAACTCTCTGTGCAAAATGTTATAACGATAGCTCAAAAGCTGAGGGACTAGTTTGCATACATACAAACAGACAGACAGATAGACGGACAGACGGACATGGCTAGATCAATTTGTTTTGTCATCCTTAGCATACTGGCAGTAGCTTTTGGGGGTCTCCGACGCTTCCTTCTATGCGTTACAGACTTTTCTTCGAAAAGAGTAAAATAAAGGAACGCTGAGCAGCGGGAAATGCGACAACAATGTATGGGAAAGTAGGTACAATGTTTAAAATGAGTCCACATTAATTCGAATCTGGTTATACTCTTTTCGAAGAAAATAGTATATTAAGTTTGTGCTGAAGTTTGTAACGCATAGAAGGAAGCGTCTCAGACCCCCAAAAGTTACTGCCAGTATGCTTAGAAAAACAAAACAAATTGATCTAGCCATGTCCGTCTATCTGTCTGTCTGTCTGTATGTATGCAAACTAGTCCAGTTTTTGAGCTATCGCGATGCAACTTTGCACAGACACTTATTATTCAAGGGGACAGCACATTGGTCGGAGCCGGCCGGATCGGACCACTATATCTTATAGCTGCCATACAACTCTAATTCGGTTTTGGCCATATATCCGATGCTTTCGAAGCAATTGCTTTAAATTTCCTTGTACACTTGAACATCATTTTAACTCATCAATGGAAAAAATCGCAAATCGATTGAGTCATAAACAGCGAAGACATTCGTCATTAAATATTTTGAAAGAACAGGTGCATATGAGCAAACAAAATCAAGCGCAAGCAAGCTTTTGATACTCTGCTCTTCAATTTTTTCCCGTTTGTCAGTGCAGCACTCTTATACTTACGCCACCAAGCAGTTTTCAAATGCGCTGACAAATTCGATTATACTGATATTTTCTTTTGCGTTGTATAGTTTTTGTTATGACTAGTCGCCGCTGAGTTTCGTACCCGCGAGCTTTCGTTTGTCAGTACAAGCACCAACAGTTTTGATGATCGATGACAAAATCGCTTGAAGAGCAGACTATCAAAAGCTTACTTGCGCTTGACTTTGTTTGCTCATATGCACCTGTTTTTTCAAAATATTTAATGACGCATATCTTCGCTGTTTATGACTCAATCGATTTGCGATTTTACCCATTGATGAGTTATAAGGATGTTCAAGTGTACAAGGAAATTTAAGGTAATTGCTTTGAAAACATCGGATTTATCGCCAAAACCGACTTTGAGGTGTATGGCAGCTATAAGATATAGTGGTCCGATTCGGCCGGCTCCGACCAATGTGCTGTCCCCTTGAGAAATAGGTGTCTGTGCAAAGTTGCATCGCGATAGCTCAAAAACTGAGGGACTAGTTTGCATACATACAGACAGACAGACAGACAGACAGACGGACATGGATAGATCAATTTGTTTTGTTTTTCTAAGCATACTGGCAGTAACTTTTGGGGGTCTCAGACGCTTCCTTCTATGCGTTACAAACTTCAGCACAAACTTAATATACTATTTTCTTCGAAAAGAGTATAATAAGTGCCACGCGATAAATCGATTTTTTACTACTTTTGAAATTTTAGTGGTGGAGTATAGAATCCATTCCCACTTGTTTTTTATTGCTTTAACTTTTCACAGTGTAATACTATATGTTGGTCCTATTCTAGTTGCCGTATCGTTCAGCTTGACTTTGGTGGCCATCGCTCATCTGGAGATCACCTGAAGCTAGTTTTCAAGAGCAGAACTTAATCGGGCATATTGCATATCTGTAATCAAATCACATAAAATAATCTTCGAACTGGTAAAGTCTGGCCGCATTGCAACGTGGACCGGTTGATTTGCAATTTTCAGGTATATCGCCTTTTTCCATTTAAAGTGTTGCTAGGGTAACTGACAGGTGGAAAATGGCCTTTACTGCAGCGCATCAAATTTTCTTGTATGCAACGAGTTTTTGGGGCCCCGGGCATAGCGTGCGAAACCTGATTGTACTCAGGAACTCAGAAAGAGACCAACGGTTTATTTAATGCATTTCCCGATTTCCAATTTGTTGCACTCAGCTTGTGTATCTTGAGGTCGTGGCTTAAAGCTGGCACCGTTCGACGGCGGGGTAAGTAATCGCTTAAGGGCCACATTTGAGCACTGAGCAATATTTAAGCAATTTGTCAAGTTTCACGTCTGACATAGTATTTAAGAAGCGTTGAATATTGAAGGTCGCAACTCCTAAATCGAAGAATGAAATTCTCGAAAATTCTTATGATGTATTTATATTAGGAAGTAAGTGTCTATAACCCTTTACACTCACTTTGAACAGAATATTTTACACTTGTTTCTAGAATTGTTGTTCCTATTTTTGTAGGTATATTTATACTCTTTTCGAAGAAAATAGGATATTAAGTTTGTGCTGAAGTTTGTAACGCATGAAAGGAAGCGTCGGAGACCCCAAAAGTTACTGCCAGTATGCTTAGAAAAACAAAACAAATTGATCTAGCCATGTCCGTCTGTCTGTCTGTCTGTCTGTCTGTCTGTCTGTCTGTCTGTCTGTATGTATGCAAACTAGTCCCTCAGTTTTTGAGCTATCGCGATGCAACTTTGCACAGACACTTATTATGCAAGGGGACATCACATTAGTCGGAGCCGGCCGGATCGGACCACTATATTCTATAGCTGCAAAAACAGGCAACAGACATTGAGCTAACATGGTCAAGCGCAAGTAAGCATTCGACAGTCTGCTCTTCAAGGGATTTTGTCATCGATCATTGAAACGGCTTGTGGCGTAGGGGTTTAAGTGACACCCTAGCAGACGAAAGGTCCCAAGTTCGAGTCTCAGCGGGCGACTGGTCATTTATTTTCATTTTTTTATTATTCTTCCTTTCAAATATAAGAAAACTGTAATCAAATTAATTTGCTTTTAATGTCTTAAAACAAAAACAATGCCACGCGAAAAAAAAAATGCTCAGTATAATCGAGTTTGTCAGCGATTTTTAAAACTGCTGCGTCGACAAACGCGAGTTGTAGGTTGCAGGAAAACAAAACAAGTTAGCCTTTGACAGTCTGCTCTTCAAGGGATTTTGTCATCGATCATCAAAACTGATTGTGCTTGTGCTGACAAACGAAAGCTAGCGGGTACGAAACTCAGCGGCGACTAGTCATAACAAAAACTATAAAACGCAAAAGAAAATATCAGTATAATCGAATTTGTCAGCGCATTTCAAAACTGCTTGGTGGCGTAAGTATTAGAGTGCTGGGCTGACAAACGGGAGAGCACGGTTCAAATCCCAGCCGCGACTTATTGCTTTTTTTTCTAATTATTTGTGTTAAATATATATCAAATAGCTTGAATTCAATAATTTAAAAGAAAAATTTAAATTCATATGATACCAATCCTTAGAGCAAAAAAATAAATGCCAAGCGATAAATCGATTTTTTACTACTTTTGAAATTTCAGTGGTGCAGTTGGCAGAGTGAAAATTGCCTAAAGGTTCGAAAAGAGTATAGAACCTTCGGCACTCCGAAGATAATCCTTTCCCACTTGTTTTGAATCAATAATGACTATAAGAATATTCAAGAACGAATAGCACTTGCAGTTTTTAAAATGAAGCAATAGAAATTCCACTCTAGTTGTACCAGAATTAAAAATTTCGATTTCTTTGTCTACATTTTTAATTTTGTTGTCAGAGAGTGTACAATTGATTGGGAAAACATGTTACCTGCATTGATTAGATAACGTACCTAAGTCAGACAAAAGAATTAGCAAATTTTGGCAAGGCACCATATTCTTGACAATAGTTTTCGGTGCCCTCTTTCCAGAAAGAGTTTTGCACACTAATACAACATTTAGGCTGCACTAGAGGCTTAAGGTTTAGCAAAGGCTCATAATGAAATCTTTCAGTGCTGCATTTCTGGTTTAATCATGGTGACTGCCTCATAAATCTGCTTAAAGCAGAGTTGCCTCTTTCCCTGTCCCACTCCTTTTTTCTTTGTTTGTATATGTGTATCGATCTGGGCCCTGGTCAAGCCATAAATGTTGATGAGCTTAACGCTTTGCGAGAGGCACTCACGTTGAGCAGAACAAATGGCATTTGCACACCCACTCGATGATTCACAATTCCAATTGCTAGTTAGAATCCTTTGACAGCGTTGCATCAAACCATCTATTGTGGTATTTCGTATGTTTGGATATACAGCTGAAACAAGGCCTAGCCGTGATACACGGTTACAAATTGTAGTTGCATTGTAATTGTATTCCAAGACCAAAAATTAAGAACATTACATTCTAGAACGGAAAATGTTTTAAAAGGTGTTCAATGGGGAATTGTAGCTACCAGCTACACAATCACCACTTTTACACTATTTCACATTTCTATTTACAAAGAAATAAATATCCATCCTAGAAACTTTAAGTATTTACAATATTTTTATGCTTACACTGAAAATAGCCGCCAACAGTAATAAAATTGTCTGGCTAATAAAAAAATTATAAATGAGACTAAACAATATCATTCCAAAAGGAACAAGTAATAGTGCTCTAGTCGGGAGTGCTCGACTAGGAGATACCCTGAGCCTAGTTCTTACATTATTTATATTTACCTATCACAAATATACAAACATTCATATACTGCAACTTTTGAAGGGGACGACTTATCGATAATATGAAATAAACTTGATCTGTCCTGGGTCTTCGAGATTATTCCAAACATGTAGCCTCTAGCTCTTGTAGTCTCTGATATCTGCATGTTCATGCAGACAGAAGGACGGACAGACATATGGACATGGCTAGATCGACTCGGATGGTGATACTGATATCAAGAATATATATACTTTATTTGCTCGGAGATGCTTCCTTATGCCTGTTATATACCTTTGCACAACTTCATTATACCCTTTTTATCCATTTTTAATAGGTTCAGGGTATAAAATCACGATAATTGGTTGCAATCGCAATTTGAATCATAAGTCAATTTCATTTATTTCTTTCTCTGTATAGTTCTCGTTTCTATTCCAACGGCAAAGCCCATTTAAACCCAGTTGCACCTCCCGCTCTATTTTCATTTGGCCAGCTACATCTTCGTCTCGGGCTTGTCAGCGCTTGGCATTAAGTTGACAGCATTCAAGCACTCGATGCTTGATAGCTGTCCTCGTGCTTGTTGTTGTTGTACTTGTACTAGTTGTGGCCCCGTCGCATTACCGACTTTGTTGTTGATGTTGCTGTTGCTGCTGCTACTCCTGGCTGACACTTGTAGTTTATGCTAAATATTTGCATTGCTACGACAAGCGACAAGCCGTTCTGGTGACACACAGCAAGTGAACAGTTTGGGTGGCTGGCTGGTTGGCTTGTTGGGTGGTTTGCCTAGTGGTTTGCATTGTCTGCGCTTTATGACAGACAACAACTTGATGTCCGGATAAAAGCGGAATAGCGCGATTCCCGGAATATGTGGAGAAATGCTAGCAACTCTACCAAAGAAAGCAAAAAAGATGTAACCAATAACAGAAGTTGCATATTTATACAGTTAAAGACTGCCTTTCCGGCGTTAGTTTGTCAGGTTTCTGATTTTCTGTATACCTTGATGAAGTCGAAAATCATGTTCACACATTTGCTACATGCGCAATCATAAAAATTAGCCAAGGGTATAAGCCAGTGGGCGTGGTCAACTTGATTAGCGACATAAAACAAGCTAATGACAGCGCTCATTATGTCAGCCCCAGCGACCCAAGTTTCGGAATGTGCCAACCAAGAAGCAAAGTACCCCAAACAAAGTTTTTGGGGCCATCATTTATTCGTTACTTTCGCCCAACTTGCCCCACTCCAACACACCCAACCACAAACACATATGTATATACATATACGTATGTGCGCACACACATGTAATTAATCATGCGCTGCGGGGGGCAGCTGGTGCGCCAGGGGACTTTCAGTTTAAAGCAGCTGCGGGAGCGCGGAATTAATAAATCTTGAATGCACACTAAGGGCAGAGGGGGAGGGGGGTGTACGGAGGATGTGGCCGCAAAGGAAAAACCAATAAAAATGATGAAAGACTTACGAGGTGACGACGCTGGCAGCATTTGACAGTCAGGCCGAACAAGGCAACAGTGCCAAAGAAGAGTCGCGGGCACGCTGCGTATACGTGATGAATGGAGGCACAATACAACGCACAATAAAATGTCGAAAAAGATATACAAATTTCTGCTGCAAGCAGCTAATGAGCGCAGGACTGTTAGATACCACGTAATTAATTCTAAAGTAGCCATAAATACACAAGTTTATTAGCTTATGTGAGTAGGGTATGGT
Source organism: Drosophila flavopinicola (assembly GCA_035042425.1). Taxonomy (NCBI): domain Eukaryota; kingdom Metazoa; phylum Arthropoda; class Insecta; order Diptera; family Drosophilidae; genus Drosophila; species Drosophila flavopinicola. The sequence goes on along the minus strand of JAWNLL010000496.1, from coordinate 41,338 downwards.
ATGGAATTACAAATACAATTTGTACTTGCATTTTGTATGGAATACAATAAAAAGAACCTCGGGCATTTAAAAGTGCGGAGCGGATGTGATTTGAATTCTTAGTGTTTATTTATTTAATGACATATTGCTGATTTAAAATGGTTTTTAAAAAATATTATACATATTTGTTTATGTTATTTATAACAGTACTTAGTACTTATACAGCAGCACTCAATAATAAATTCACAGTCAGCTGCACGCAGCTTTATTTAGTGGTAACTTTCTTACGACCAAATCACAGAACATTTACACAATCAAGTCACAAATGTGAACTCAGAATTAAAATATATATGAATTTGTCTAAGGTTCAGAAAATCTCTAACAAAATACCTTTAATTCAAATAACTACAGCAAGTAATTTTGAGAACATTACAGAACAGTTTGTTATTTCTGATAGCTTGGCCAATTAGTTTTTAGTCTACATGTTAATCGAATCTGAAAGCTCAAAATGGGAGCACGCCTGCATATTTAAATGTATGCTTAAGCTATAGGGTAGCTCAATCCCACTCAATCCCATTTAGGCAGGGTATACCATGGTGTGCGGATCAGCAAAGTGCTTGCACAGCTCCACTTTGACTTCGGACGTGAGTTTGGCAGTTTCGAGCATTCGTTGCAAATGCCACTCATTGTTAAATCAAATTGACGGAGGTTCATTCGTTTTCCAATTCGTTGTGCACTTTCTGCACCATTGCAGATCGTGGTAAGAAGTAATTGAAGAAGAATGTGTGTGTGTGTGTCGGTGTATGTGTGTGTGTGTGTGAGAGGAACAGGGGCCGATTGGGCGGATGTGCTGCCAGGAGATGCTGGTGGCAAGTTGCACAATTGCCGTTGCAGTTAGCGTTGCAGTTACAGTTGCAGTTGCAGCCAATGCAATGTGGCGTGCACACCTTTTGTAAATTGTTAATGCTTGACCAGTGACAGCAGTACAAAGAGGGGCTTGTGTCCGAAGGGATGGGTACAATACAGACAGCTGGCAATATTGGGGGAACTTTGCTCTCGACTCTGCAAACTTGTTGGCCACAAACTTTTGGGCCAAGACAGGAAATATTGCCTTCTTCCTTATGACTATAATTGAGGGTATAGGAGAGCTGTCAATAGTTGGCTCGACTCCAAGAAGCGACCATAGAAAAGTATTTCATAATATTTAGCTTTCGCTGCTGCAATAGTACAGTGCGACCTCAAAGAGTTTGGAAGCGTGGCAAAAACCAATCATAATGAAACATGCAAAGAATCGCAGCTGCTAGCGAATTGCAGCTAGCCAAACTAGGCCAATTGGTAGGGGGTGCAGGGTGCATGGTGAAGGGTGAAGGGGGTATACATAATGGGTGGGACTCGGCCTGAATGTTGGCAAATTGCTGTGGCCCCGTCAACGACACCAGACAGCCACAGAGACACACAGGTGCTTAATCATAATTGGCTTTGCCTCTGAACTATGAGTAGTGTTGATTTCAAATGCCGTGGAAGTCCAGTTTCCAGCTACCCTTCCCTAAAGAGTTGACTAAGCGCTGAGGCACAGCCTACAAAGAGGGCTTCAGGTGTGTGTGTGTGTGGCTTTGTAAGCTGTAGGTAGCAAGCAGTTTTGAATCTGCTTGGGTTGGCGGTTTGCCAGTCCCTTGGTACTCATTGTATGCACAGCGTTTAATTTTGTTGGCCAGCAAGCTTTTGTACTACACTCGATAATGCTAAACTTTCAACAAATTCAATTAGACCAAAACAGGTGGAAAGGACACAAACTTAATATTCAGCACAAACTTAATATACTATTTTCTTCGAAAAGAGTATAAAAATGTCTCTCCACTTTGTTGTCACTTTTGCCATTCACATCTTACTTCAAAATGCACTCCTTTGCCGCTATTGCAATAGTTTGAGTTTATGTAAAAATTTGGTGTTTTTGTACATTTCTGCATTTATTATACCCTGAACCCATTAAAAATGGGTAAAAAGTGTATTGTGGATTTGTGCAAAAGTATGTAACAGGCATAAGGATGCATCTCCGACCATATAAAGTATTTATAAGCTTGATCAGTATCAACAGCCGAGTCGATCTAGCCATGTCCGTCTGTCCGTCTGTCTGTCTGTCCGTCTGTCCGTCTGTATGAACACGCAGATATCAGAGACTATAAGAGCTAGAGACTTCATATTTGAAATATGAGTTTTCGTAATCCCGGGACAGTACAAATTTGTTTCATTTTATCGATAACTCGTCCCGTTTCAAAGTTATCGATAAATTTCAACTTCAGACCAGTGTTTTTTGGCCATAACTTGAAAGTTAATAGAGCTAGAGGCCCCATATTGGGCATGTATAATCTCTTATATCATACACATATTACAAATATTTCACTTTTTGGATACCACCCTACAATCCCCCCAAAAGTTGAAAAAACGCATTTTTGAAGTTTTGACCTTGCAATTTGGTTTGGTCACGCATTTTATAGCCAATGTTATGTTATTTAAGATTTTACTTTCCATTACATGTAGGTATACACACTGATAGATTAATATGAATGTAACGACTGGGTTCAGGGTATCTCCTAGTCGGGCACTCCCGACTAGAGCACTCTTACTTGTTATACTCTTTTCGAAGAAAATAGTATATTATGTTTGTGCTGAAGTTTGTAACGCATAGAAGGAAGATAAATTATATGTATGCCTGATCAGCATCAATTGCCGAGTCGATAAACTCATGTTCGTCTATCATGTACATACACTAGTTGGCATAAATATTTTGACGAACAAAAAATCTTGTTTATCTGAGCTCAACTTTTAAATGGCTTTATATAGACTTCTTGTTTATTTTTTCCTTTTTATACCCTGAACCCATTAAAAATGGGTAAAAAGGGTATTATGGTTTTGTGCAAATGTATGTATGGGGCATAAGGAAGCATCTCCGACCATATAAAGTATATATATTATTGATCAGTATCAACAGCCGAGTCAATCTTGCCATGTCCGTCTGTCTGTCCGTCTGTATGAACACACAGATATCAGAGACTACAAGAGCTAGAGACTTCATATTTGGAACATAAGTTCTCCTAATCCCGGGATAGATCAAGTTTATTTCATTTGATCGATAACTCGTCGCATTCAAAAGTTATCGATAAATTTTGATTTAAGACTAGCGTTTTTGGGACATAACTTCAAAGTTATAAGAGCTAGAGACCCCAAATTTGGGATGTATAATCTCGAATAGCATACACATGTAACAAATATCTCACTTTTTGGATACCACCCCCCAAACCCCCAAAAGTTAAAAAAGCGCATTTTTGAAGGTACGACCTTGCAATCGGACAATAAACACAGAAGTTATTTAAGATTTAACTTTCCATTGTGTGGGGCTCAGCGAAAGTGCAAACTAACTGCTTAAACCGCTTGCACTGCTTGTAATGCTTGTACTGCAGCATGTGTGTGTTTAGAGTAGTACGAATGATTGTAAGGACTGGGTTCAGGGTATCTCCTAGTCGGGCACTCCCGACTAGAGCACTCTTACTTGTTATATATAAATAATACAAACTTAAAAATAAGCAAACATATATCTGTTCATTGAATCTTTAAAAGATATACATTAATTAGTAATTTCATGTGTTTGCATAAGTATTTTGACAGGTATGTAATACTAAGAGAACAAATTTAGAACTTAGCAAAAACAAAGAATTTAGGAAGTATTTAGTGAAATGTATAACCTCCTTTGGCTTCAATAAATTTTTGAAGGCGTCTTGGTGCTGAATCCACTAAATTTTTCAGAATTTCTGGAAATATCTCTTTCCAAAGGAAAGTGACCTCAGAAATTGTGTCCACACTCGTTTTATTTAACGAAACGGTTCTTTTGCGTTTCAGAATAGACCAGACGTTTTCTATAATATTTAAATCTGGACTTTGAGGAGGCCAGTCCAAAGTTATAATACCAACCTCCATCAAAAAGTTTTTTATCATGCGGGCTTTGTGGCATGGGGCATTATCCTGTTGCAGAATAAATGATTCCCCAATAAGCCTATCTCCGGAAGGGAAGGCATTATCATTTAGGGTACTCAAATATTGAGTTTGGTTCATCGAGCCGTTAATAGGAACCAAGTCACCCAGACCATTATACGCAACACATCCCCAGAACATGACGGGGCCTCCACCATGGCTCACTTTTTGACAAACCGGTCGTTTTTTTGCCAACTACCTTCGGCAATCTTACAAAAAATTTGTTTTTGATGAGTTATACTAAAAAGAGCTTTCAGCTGTCCATAGAACGCTTCTCCAAAACTCCTTTGGCTTGTGCAGATGTTCCTTTGCAAAAGCCAGTCTTTTAAGCTTATTTGTCTTTGATATGAACGGTACGTCCTTAGCTTTAATTGTCTTAAGATCTCCTACATTTAAATGTCGTCGGACTGTGCGCTCACTGATTCGATTCTTGGCCGTTAAATTCCATTAATCTGCAGCAGATTGATGCTTCAGAAAAATATTTCTCTTAAATTATCGTAGAATGACTCGGTCTTCAGTAGGCGTTGCTTTGCGCCTAGCACCTGATCTCGTTAGGTTTCTTAAGTCAATAAGCTTTTAAACTTATTAATTTGATAGTGCACAGTTTGACGCGACACACTAAACTCATTTGCAATATCTTTCACTGCCATTCCAGCATTAAACTTTGCTACCATTAAAGATCTGATAGTAAAACTCAACTCTGCCATTTTACCCATGGTTTTTAATACCTTTCATCAAATTATGGTTATACTCTTTTCGAAGAAAATAGTATATTAAGTTGGTGCTGAAGTTTGTAACGCATACAAGGAAGCGTCTCAGACCCCCAAAAATTTCTGCCAGTATGTTTAGAATGCCAAAACAAATTGATCTAGCCATGTCTGTCTGGATCGGACCACTATATCTTATAGCTGCCATACAACTCGAAGTCGGTTTGGCCATAAATCCGATGTTTTCAAAGCAATCGCTTTCAATTTCCTTGTACACGTGAACATCGTTATAACTCATCAATTAGTAAAATCGAAGATATGCGTCATTTTATATTTTGAAAGAACAGGTGCATATGACCAAACAAAGTCAAGCGAAAGTAAGTTCTTGATAGTCTGCTCTTCAAGGGATTCTGTCATCGATCATCAAAACGGTTTGTGGCGTAAGGAGTAAAGTGGTGCGCTGACAAACGAAAGGTGCTGGTTCAATTCCAAGCTGCGACCAATAATTATTTTCATTTTTTCTAGGAATTGAACCAGCACCTTTCGTTTGCGAGGGCGCCACTTTATCCCAAGCAGTTTTGATGATCGATGACAAAATGCCTTGAAGAGCAGACTGTCAAAAGCTTTCTTGCGCTTGAGTTTGTTTGCTCATATGCACCTGTAATTCAAAATATTTAATGACGCATATCTTCGCTGTTTATGAGTCAATCGATTGCGATCGATGCGATTTTGCCCATTGATGAGTTATAAGGATGTTTAAGTGTACGAGGAAATTGAAAGCAATTGCTTTGAAAAAATTGGATTTGTGGCCAAAACCGACATCGAGTTGTTTGGCAGCTATAATATATAGTTGTCCGATCCGGCCGGCTCCGACCAATGTGCTGTCCCCTTGAATAATAAGTGTCTGTGCAAAGTTGCATTGCGATAGCTCAAAGACTGAGGGACTAGTTTGCATACATACAGACAGACAGACAGACAGATAGACAGACAGACGGACATGGCTAGATCAATTTGTTTTGTCATTCTTAGCATACTGGCAGTAATTTTTGGGGGTCTCCGACGATTCCTTCTATGCATTACAAACTTCAGCACAAAGTGAATATACTATTTTCTTCGAAAAGAGTATAATCATAGATTAGATCTAATAATACAAATTATAGCTGAAAAGTACCAAGCATCGTAATATCTATTAGCAGAAGTAATATCAGAGCCAGTGAGTGCATTAAGTCGGTGGCACTCCAAATTTGGGTGATATTTCCTGTTGAACTTACAAGTTGTTTGCTCTTAACTCTGCAATTTTGCAGACCTCTTCATCCCCTTAAACTTAATTCGGATGCCGGCGATTTAACAATGTTTTAATGAGGCGCCTACATTCTCAGTGGTTTGTTGCTCTGGCTGTTTGTTGCTTAAGCCGTAAAGTTTTTGCCAAAACATTTAAGTCCTAGCCTTTTACTCATTTCAAATTCCTTTTATTATACTCTTTTCGAAGAAAATAGTATATGAAGTTTATGCTGAAGTTTGTAACGCATAGAAGGAAGCGTCGGAGACCCCCAAAATTTACTGTCAGTTTGCATAGAATGACAATACAAATTGATCTAGCCATGTCCGTCTGTCTGTCTGTCTGTATGTATGCAAACTAGTCCGTCAGTTTTTGAGCTATCGTGATAAAACTTTGCACAGAGACTTATTATTTGGAACCGGCCAGATCGGACCACTATATCTTGTAGCTGACATACAACTGGAAAAAAATTAAATATTCTTAGAACAAAAAAAATAAATGCCACGCGATAAAAAGAATTTTTTCAGCATCTGAGAGTGCTGCAGTTGGCAGAGTGAAAATTGTCTAAAAGTTCGAAAAGAGTATGAAATCTTCGGCACGCCGAAGATAATCCTTTCCCACTTGTTTAACCTTATTTTGCTCTGCCCGACCAGGTTCTGATTGGCTGCCCTGACCTTCCATAGTGGCCATTTCGTTGTCGCTGACTGTATTCGACTCCAGGTGCCTGCTGCCTGCTACCTGCTATCTGTTGTGTATGAATGTGCAATGAGTTTTTGAGTAGCTTTTGACATACATAAGCAACCAACAGCCCAGTAAGCAACATGCAGTATGTAGTAAAATAATCTCCATTGCCAGTAGTTCTGATAAAATGCAAAAGTTTTTGTTGCCATCTTCAACCTTTGCTATCGTTTCAGTTACAGTGTGCGTGTGTGTGTTAGAATGTGTGTGTGTGTGTGTGTGTGTGTATGTGTGTGGCGTTGGAAAGTTGCGCAAAGTGCAAATAATAATTAATTAAGCTGAACTGAGTTCAGTTAGGCGAAGTAGCAAAGGAAATCGAATGAAGATGATTTAATTCAAGACGACATTGCCACTACTTATAAATATGATATTCCCCCAAGTTATTCTCTAGTCGAATTACTTAGCGAAACTAGTCAGAGATTCAGAAACCGACAGTTAGTTCAGTATACAGCAGGTGCAGCTTCAATACGTTTACAAGCTGTTAGAGTGGAGATAGTGACAGCTTATCCACTGGAATACATGTTGTATTATCGCCAATGGTTGGTTTGTCCGATAGCTGGTTAATGTGTGTTTTATTGCTATTTAAGCACACTGATAAGCGCTTCAAAACAAATACGAAGTTAGTTGTTAACTTTTGTACATTGCTTTAACAATGATTTTGATTTACAGTGCTCAGATGCTTATCGCTCTGCGTTAGTTGTTGTCAAACTACGAACACATCCATCGAATCGATAGTTTATTGAGTATGCACACAAAATGATTCGAATTTTGTCAAGAACACCTCTTCGGCATATGTATAAATAAAGAGCGATTGTTTTACTAATTTGCTCAAACATGTATCTACCTATTTGTTATTTGTATCAGTTTACCGAATGAATAGTGTCGTTGAGTATCCAAAATGAGTCCGATTACAGTATATAACAGCCAAAACACAATAAAGTTACAAACAAAATTTATCCGTTTATTTGGGTCCTGTAATAGCAAAAATCATTGTTTCAAATATTTCAAAGCTTCGTTAAAAATGGGTAAAAAGGGTATTATGGTTTTGTGCAAAAGTATGTAACAGGCATAAGAAAGCATCTCCGACCATATAAAGTATATATATTCTTGATCAGTATCAACAGCCGAGTCGATCTAGCCATGTCCGTATGTCTGTCCGTCCGTCTGTCTGTCTGTCTGTCCGTCTGTACGTCCGTCCGTCCGTCTGTATGAACACGCGGATATCAGAGACTATAAGAGCTAGAGACTTCATATTTAAAATATAAGATTTCGTAGTGCCGGCACAGATGAAGTTTATTTCATTTTATCGATAGCTCGACCCATTCAAAAGTTATCGATAAATTTCGATTTCAGACTAGCGATTTTGGTCTATAACTTACCAGTTATTACAGCTAGAGGCCCTAAATTTGGCATGTATAATCTCGAATAGCATACACATGTAACAAATACATATGATACTGTCCCCAATTCCCCCAAATTTCAAAAAGCTAATTTTTGAAGGTACGAAAAAAATTTCAATAAGATCGGACAATAAACACAGAAGTTATTTAAGATTTAACTTTCCATTGTGTGGGGCTTGTTGAAAAGCAAGCCAACTGCTTAAACAGCTTTCACTGCTTGTACTGCTTGAACTGCAGCATGTGTTTGTTAAGATTAGTATGAATGATTGTATGGACTTGGTCAGGGTATCTCCTAGTCGGGCACTCTCGACTAGAGCACTCTTACTTGTTAAATCTTATCTTTATACTCTTTTCGAAGAAAAAAGTAAATTAACTTTGTGCTGCAGTGTGTAATGCATAGAAGGAAGCGTCGGAGATCCCAAAATTTACTGCCATTATGCTTAGAATAACAAAACAAATTGATCTGGCCATATCCGTCTGTTTATCTGTATGTATGCAAACCAGTGCATGTCCGTCTGTCTGTCTGTATGTATGCAAACTAGTCCCTCAGTTGTTGAGCTATCGCGATGCAACTTTGCACAGATACTTATTTTTCCAAGGGACAGCACATTGATCAGAGCCGGCCGGATCGGACCACTATATATTATAGCTGCCATACAACTGGAAGTCGGGTTTCGTCATAAATCCGATGTTTTCAAAGCAATTGCCTCTAATTTCCTCGTACACTTGAAAATCCATATAACTGATCAATGGGTAAAATCGCAAAACAAAACAGTCATAAATAGCGAAGATATGCGTCATTAAATATTTTGAAAGAACAGGTGCATACGCGCAAACAAAGCCAAGCGCAAATAAGTTTTTAACAGTCTGCTCTTCAAGGGATTTTGTCATCGATCATCGAAATGGTTTGTGGCGTAAGGGGTAAAGTGGCGCGCTGACAAACGCAAGTTCGCAGGTTCGATTTCCAGCGGCGGCTGATCATTTATTTTCATTTATTTTAATTTTTTCTTATGTTTCTTTTCAAATATAAAATAACTTTAGTCAAATTCATTTGCTACCAATGTCTTAAAACAAAAACAAAACTAATGATTATAGTTACTAACAGCAACAAATTTGCTCTCAGCATAATTTTGTTACATACTTATATGTATAATATTCTAAACAATGGCGGGACCAACTACATGATATTTCTTTGACAAACAATCAAGAAGGAACGGTGCCGAAATTTATATACCCTTGCAAAGCGCAGCTAAGTCCGACTTTGATTTTGTTTTGCCAAAATATTGTTATTGACTATGTAGGCGGGCATGGCTAGATCAATTTGTTTTGTCGTTCTAAGCATACTGGAGGTAACTTTTATGGGTCTCCACCGTTTCCTTCTATGCATTACAAGTTCCAGCACAAAGTAAAATACTATTTTCTTCGAAAAGAGTATAACTATTTTCTTTGAAAATAGTATAAATATTACAATTAGTAATAAATAAAAAAAATATAACATTTTTGCGTGATCTTGAATTTGACGTTTTTGTTGTTGTAAATCGTGTAGTTGTTGTTGTTGCAATGAACACTTGGGCTATAATTCGATTATTTGATTAACGCGTAATTCTGTTTGAGAGAAAACAGATTTCCGAATGACCAAATTCCAAAATTTATAAATGGCTATAAAAATTAATGAATTATACAAATATTCCAATCATTGCTAATAAACACGGGACAACAAAAACAAATGTGCTAAGAAAAATAAATAAGTTGTTTAAACAAAATAATTGCCTTTATCAATATTTTAATGTTGTTAAATGTTGCGTTTTCAATTTGTTTATTTATACTCTTTTCGAAGAAAATAGTATATTAAGTTTATGCTATAGTGTGTAACACATAGATGGAAGCGTCGGAGACCCCCAAAAATACTGCCAGTATGCTTAGAATGACAAAACAAATTGATCTAGCCATGTCCGTCTGTCTGTCTGTCTGTCTGTATGTATGCAAACTAGTCCCTCAGTTTTTGAGCTATTGCGATAAAAACTTTGCACAGAGACTTATTATTTACAGGGACCACTATATCTTATAGCTGCCATACAACTGGAAGTCGGTTTTGGCCATAAATCCCATGTTTTCAAAACTATCGCGATTAAACTTTGTACAGATGCTTATTATTTTAAGAACCAGAGCGTTGGTCGGAGCTGGCCTGATCGGTCCTCTACATCTTATAGGTGCCATACATCTGGAAGTCGGTTTTGGCCATATATCCGATCTTTTCAAAGATATCGCCTTCAATTTCCTTGTACAATTGAACATCCTTATAGCTCATCCATGTTTAAAATTTAACATCGATTCAGTTTTAATTAGCAAAGATATGCATCATTAAATATTTCGGTGGTACAGTTTGCAGTGTGAAAATTGCCTAAAGCTTCGAAAAGAATATAAAATCTTCGGCACGCCGAAGATAATCCTTCACCACTTGTTTTTATACTCTGATACCGAAGGTACTCATAGTATATTGGTTTTGTCGGATGTCCGTCAGGCCGTCCGTCTGTCCGTCTGGCCGTCTGTCTGTCTGGATGAACGCACGTTCAAATTTATGCCACGCCCACTGGGAGGCTGGCAAATCGATAATATGTCGATACACCTCAAATCACAAATCGATTAAACGTGAATATCTCCCACAATTTTGAAGCTAGAGTAATCTAATTTGGTAGGTATATTGCTGGTGACCTCCCGAAAAATTGGTAGGTTTATCGGCCACGCCGAAAACAAACTTGTGGTCACCCCCTCTTAAGATCGACAACGCCCCTCCAGTCCCCAAAAACTCGGAAGGCCGATTTCGGGTCACCGATACACCAGCAAAAATGTTCAGTTCACTTGCTTTCAGCTGTTCTTAAAATGGTATCAGAGTATTACGCAGTCGGCTCCGCCCGACTGCAACGTTCTCAGTTGTTTTTGTTTTGAGCTGCCCAAAATTTTGTTGCTGAGTGTAAATAAAGGGCAATAAGTTTCCAATGATTTAATGGCCATTAAAGCGATTGATTGATGTGCTTATGATGCCATTTGGCTCTGTTCAGTTTCATATGCCATCCACTTTTCGCTTATAATTCTGCGTAATAATCGCGCATAAATATTTTTAAATCGAGCGACAGCTGGCATGAAACAACTGCTGTCAGCTACAAAGTCTGAGCGGTGGCGGGGGCGGCATAAATATTATCAGGTGGAGTGAGTGCAAGTTTCAAAAGTTACTTACACAGCCAAAGCGGAGAGAAAGGCAAATGCTTTGAAGTTCACGCCCGGCAGGAAGCAACTTCACAAGGGACTAAGCACAGAACCCGAGCATAACATGATGATGATGATGATGATAATGATGATAATGATGATGTTGCTGGAGCTTGAGCTGGAGCTGCACAATGACAATTACAATGTTGATATTGTACTCGAACATGTACGTGGCTCACAGCTTATTTCAACCAGCAACTCAAAAATATTTTAGGCATGTATCGAATCTAAACTAAAAGAGATATCAAAATAATTTAAGAGCTATTTGTTAGTCTGATGCTTTAACTTATAAAATATTACATCATTTATTTTTCAAATATTTTTAAAACATTTTATATTAATTAAAAACTAAAAAATCAACCAAAATCAATGCCACAGCTTATTTCAACCACATACTTTGCAGCTGAGCAAAGATCCGTTATTTTACTATGCAACGGTAGTATCTTTTTCTATGCTTTAGTCATTGTTTTCGGAGTATGGTGAAATATATTTCTGCTGAATTTTGACAGTGGATCTTGCAGAAAAGTGTATTTATCGAAATGGGACCACGCACAACTAATGAGCAGCGAGAACTTGTTCTCAGGCATTTTAAAACGGGCTGCTCGCGCAGGAAAATTGGTGAGATGGTTGGACTAAGTGATTCCACAGTCCAGAGCATCATTTACCGATTTGTCCGAGAAAATAGAACCCATGATAAGGGTAGAATTGCTCCGAACAAAATTTTCAATTCTACGGACGAGCGCTATATTGTCCGGAAAATACGAGATAATCCAAGGCTATCGGCTCCAAAACTGGCCAGTGATGTTGAGGCAGAGTTGGGCAAGTCATGCCACCCAGAAACGATTCGCCGTGTGCTTCGGGAGCATGACTTCAAGGCCAGAATAGCGAGCAAGAAGTTTTTTAAAAGCGACAAAAATAAGATGTGTCGCCTAAAGTTTGCCCAGGAGCACTTGCACAAGGATAATGGTTTCTGGAATACAGTGTTATTCTGTGACGAGTCTAAATTTAATATTTTTGGGTCAGATGGAGCCTCATATCTGTGGCATAAGCCAAACACAGAACTGGAAGCAACAAATTTATGGGCTACAGTTAAGCATGGCAGTGGTAACGTTATGGTGTGGGCCTGTATGTCGGCAACCGGTGTCGGAAACTTGAAGTTTATTGAGACGACAATGGACAAAACTAAACATCTTGAAATTTTTAAGTCCAATTTGATTGAAAGTGCTGGGAAACTGAGCTTTAGGGACGTCAACAGATTATACCAGGACAATGCCCCGAAACATACGGCAGACATTGGGAAGACCTGGCTGATCTGCAACTGTCCGCATGTTATGAAACCACCAGCCCAGTCACCAGACATGAATGTTATTGAAAATTTGTGGGCCATTTTGGATACAAATATCCGAAAACGCAATATTTCTAACAAATCTGACCTTAAAGCTGCATTGCTTGACGAAAGGGCCAAGATTACACCACAAGTTACACAAAAGTTGGTCGAATCCATGCCAAAAAGGCTCAAAATGGTGGTTGACCAAATGGGTGGTCATAGCAAGTATTAATTTTTGTTGTTTGATGAAAAACATAGTTTTAACAATATAATTTCTAAAGTGGTTGAAATAAGCTGTGACATTGATTTTGGTTGACTTTTTAGTTTTTAATTAATATGAAATGATTTAAAAATATTTGAAAAATAAATGAAGTCATATTTTATAAGTTAAGGCATCAGACTAACAAACTGCGCTTAAATTATTTTGATATCTCGTTTAGTTTAGATTTTATACATGCCTAAAAATTTTTTGAGGTGCTGGTTGAAATAAGCTGTGAGCCACTGTATATGAGTATGGCTAAAGGCAGGCAGGGCATTACTTGCTAGCCGGCTTTGATGACCTTATTGAAAGCATTTCGGCTTTGTCCTCTGCACAATGAGCTGTAAAACGTGGCAACTTCAAATAACAACAACAGGTCAGCGATGACTCTCCAGCTTCCACCCCACCCAATGTTATCTCAGGCAGCTGTCGCTGGAATTTAGCTTGCCTTGCAGCTCCGTGGGAGCACAATACACGTGGCAGACGACATAACAGTTTAAAAGCAATTTATTGTAAGGCGCACATCAATAAATCAGTTACTTGTGTTAATTTGATAAATCGATTGTTATCGAAAAGTATTTAAAGGACAGGCAATTAAGGGCTCAACTGAACATCATATATCGATAGATGATTTCGTTTGGCTTGTTTGGCTCTTTCGATAAATTGCTATCGGTAGGTATAACACTTACAGGCATCGATATACGCACACGATAAAGGAAATGTTATGGAAATGTTATCACTTTAAAAAAGCAAATTACAAGCATTCTCCACTTTCACTTGACGTCGACAACTGAAAAGCTGAATTGCGTATACGGCATGTTGTAGTCGGCATCTTGAAGTACATGAAATAATTGAATTTGATTGTTTGGCTTCGAGTTGCTATTCATAGACGGCAAGCCATCCATTGCCAAAATCAATGCTACCCACATACACACAAAACAAGATGCGAATAAAAATAATTCTCAGCATTTACATGCTACCCAAAGCATACAACAAGAGCAACCAACCAATAACCACCAGCCATCAGGCAGCAGCCGCAAGCCGACCGTCACTTGACTCATCGATTTTCGATATTTAAATTGTGCGCCATTACATTTGGAGGTTAGGCACAGTTAAGTGGTGAAAAATCTTGCAGTAGCGAAATTAAAATATGAGCTCTGCTAGAATGTATTAGATTAGTAACGTTGATTAAACGAGTAGCTAAAGATCCACTCACTTGATGATAACTGTAATATATGCGATTGTCAAAAGATATAAAATCTCGCATGAGTTTGAATGGTGAATGCCAATGAAAAATGATACATTAACGCTGTCGATTCGGAGTTACATTTCCATGGGTGTCATACGAGTAATAAATGCAAAAATGTGGTTTGTGCTTCTATTTCGAAAGTCGCCTGCAAATCAGAGTGCACAAAATATACACTCATTAGTTTTGAGGCATTCAAACATGTGCGGCTCGCAGTGAACGCAGTGATCAGTATCAACAGCCGAGTCGATTTAGCCATGTCCGTCTGTCTGTCTGTCCGTCTGTCCGTCTGACCATCTGACCGTCTGTCCGTCCGTCTGTATGAACACGCGGATATCAGAGACTATAAAAGCTAGAGACTTCATATTTGGCATATAAGTTTTCGTAATCCCGGGACAGATCAAGTTTATCTCATTTTATCGATAACTCGTCCCGTTCAAAAGTTATCGATAAATATCGTTTTCAGAGTAGCGTTTGTGTGAAAAAACTTAAAAGTTATAATAGCTAGAGGCCCCAAATTTGGCATGTATAATCTCGAATATCATATACATTTTAAAAATATTTCACTTTTTGGATACCACCCCCTAATCTACCCAAAAATTTAAAAAACGTAGGAATCGAACCAGAACCTTTCGTTTGCCAGGGCGCCACTTTAGCAATTACGCCACAAGCAGTTTTGATGATCGATGACAAAATCGCTTGAAGAGCAGACTATTATATAAGGATGTTCAAGTGTAAAAGGAAATTAAAAGCAATTGCTTTGAAAACATCGGATTTATGGCCAAAACCGACTTCGAGTTGTATGGCAGCTATAAGATATAGTGGTCCGATTCGGTCGGCACCGAGCAATGTGATGTATGTTTGAATAATAAGTATATGTACAAAGTTGCATCGCGATAGCTCAAAAACTGAGGGACTAGTTTGCATACATACAGACAGACGGACATGGCTAGATCAATTTGTTTTGTTTTTCTAAGCATACTGGCAGTAACTTTTGGGGGTCTCAGACGCTTCCTTCTATGAGTTACAAACTTCAGCACAAACTTAATATACTATTTTCTTCGAAAAGAGTATAATAAGCGCCTCGGATTTCGAGATATTCTGTGGTTTGATTTTGTGGCAGCGACATTTACATTTGCACTGTACACTACGCACAGGGGGGAGCGAGAAGCAAAAACAATAAATGATGCACAGAGACAGAGAGACACAAAGAGAGAGAGAGAGAGTCATCTGCATAACTGATTGGTTGAGCTGCAGGCGATTGTGAATTCAATTCGCATGCGATTCGCAATTCTTGGCAGTAGCAACTGCAACAGAAAAGATTAAAGCATCTCGCAACATTATTTCCATTTTATCAACAGCTGGAAGATACAAAATTCCAGATAACAACAGCACATTAGCCATTCAAATAATCCATATACAAGGCGATTTAATCTAAGTGGGTGCCACATATATCTTATATATCATCTGTGTATTATATATATTTATCAAAGCTGATCCATTGCATTATAATTGAGAGAAAATTCCCCAGCATTCAATATGATGTTTATCTTTACATTAAGATACAATATACAAAGTACAATGTACAAGATACAAGGTACAAGATACAAGATACAAGACACAAGTCGCAGCTGTTAATGCATGGCTGTTCATGTGATTCGATTTATCGACAGCATTTCTATTTGTACTTTTGGCATAACATATTTACACAATTGACAGCTGCTCGATGCTTGCTGCTCTTGTCACCGTCGACGTCGACGTCAGCAGCAGCAGCAGCAGCAGCAGTAGCAGCGGTAGTCAACAAGAGCGAGAGAAAATTTGTGCCCTTATTTCGCAAAGCTGCCAGCGCCTCTCGACGCTCCCGCCCAAATGTATTATCTAAGCTTATTGTCACATTATCTCTGTCAACATAAAGCAGGCCACAACTACATCCGAAACTCCCCCAATGGCCTTTCGAAATACGCTTACTGCGAGGCCATTACAGCTTGCTAATGTGCTTGGGACTTAGACAGAGTATGCTTGCCAGGATCTGTCGGACCTTAAGAAGTGCTCTGCCCATTTCAATTACACTTTGTGGCTTGCGACAACATTTGGGCTTAGCTGGCTGAAATTATCAGTTTTTAAAACTCAATCACTTTCCTACTGCTCTTGAAAATCTATTTTTGTGCATTCGATTTTTAAACGCGCATAAATACATATACATAATTTTTGGAATATATTTTTATACTCTTTTCGAAGAAAATAGTATGCTTGCCGGGATCTGTCGGTCCTTAAGAAGTGCTCTGCCCATTTCAATTCCACTTTGTGGCTTGCGACAACATTTGGGCTTAGCTGGCTGAAGTTATCAGTTGATAAAACTCAATCACTTTCCTACAGCTCTTGAAAATCTATTTTTGTGCATTCGAATTTTATACGCGCATAAATACGTATACATAATTTTTGGAATATATTTATACTCTTTTCGAAGAAAATAGTATATTAAGTTTGTGCTGAAGTTTGTAACGCATAGAAGGAAGCGTCGGAGACCCCAAAAGTTACTGCCAGTATGCTAAGAATGACAATACAAATTGATCTAGCCATGTCCGTCTGTCTGTCTGTCTGTCTGTATGTATGCAAACTGGTCCCTCAATTTTTGAGCTATTGCGATAAAACTTTGCACATACACTTATTATTCAAGGGGACAGCACATTGGTTGGAGCCGGCCGGATCGGACCACTATATCTTATAGCTGCCATACAACTGGAAATCGGTTTTTGCCATAAATCCCATGTTTTCAAAGCTATCGAAATAAAACTTTGCACAGATACTTATTATTCAAAGATACATCACATATTTTGGTGCCGGCCGGATCGGACCACTATATCTCATAGCTGCCATACAAGTCGAAGTCGGATTTGACCATAAATCCCAAGTTTTCAAAGCTATCGCGATGAAACTTCGCACAGATACTTATTATTAACAAGTAAGAGTGCTCTTGTCGGGAGTGCCCGACTACGAGATACCCTGAACCCAGTCCTTACAATCGTTCGTACTAATCTAAACACACACATGCTGCAGTACAAGCAGTACAAGCAGTGCAAGCGGTCTAAGCAGTTAGCTTGCTTTTTCGCTGAGCCAGACACAATGGAAAGTTAAATCTTAAATAACTTCTGTGTTTATTGTCCGATCTTATTGAAAATTTTGGGGCAAGCAATTGTCAATAATATGTGTGACCAAACCAAATTGCAAGGTCGTACCTCCAAAAATGCATTTTTTGAACTTTTGGGGGGTTTGGGGAGTGGTATCTAAAAAGTGAAATATTTGTTACATGTGTATGCTATTCGAAATTATGCATGCCAAATTTGGGATCTCTAGCTCTTATATCTTTGAAGCTATGTCCCAAAAACGCTAGTCTAAAATCGAAATTTATCGATAACTTTTGAATGCGACGAGTTATCGAACAAATGAAATAAACTTGATCTGTCCCGGGACTGGGAGAACTTATATTCCAAATATGAAGTCTCTAGCTCGTATAGTCTCGGATATCTGCGTGTTCATACAGACAGACAGACGGACAGACGGTTAGACGGACAGACGGACAGACTGACGGACATGGCTAAATCGACTCGGCTGTTGATACTGATCAAGAATATATATACTTTATATGGTCGGAGATGCTTCCTTATGCCTGTTACATACTTTTGCACAACTTCATAATACCCTTTTTACAAATTTTTAATGGGTACACGGTATAAAAATGTCAGAACATTGATCTGAGCCGGCCAGATCGCACCACTATATCTTGTAGCTGACATACAACTGGAAAAAAATTTAATATAAAACAAGTAAGAGTGCTCTAGTCGGAAGTGCCCGACCACGAGATACCCTGAACCCAGTCCTTACAATCATTCATACTAATCTAAACACACATATGCTGCACAACAAGCAGTACAAGCAGTGCAAGCGGTTAGCTTGCTTTTTCGCTAAGCCCCACATAATGGAAAGTTAAATCTTAAATTACTTCTGTGTTTATTGTCCGATCTTATTGAAATTTTTGGGGCAAGCAATTGTTGATAATATGTGTGACCAAACCAAATTGCAAGGTCGTACCTTCCAAAAATGCGTTTTTTGAACCTTTGGGGGATTTGGGGGGTGGTATCCAAAAAGTGAAATATTTGTTACATGTGTATTCGAGATTATACATGCCAAATTTGGGGCTTCTAGCTCTTATAACTATGAAGTTATGTCCCAAAAGCTCTAGTCTGAAATCGAAATTTATCGATAACTTTTAAACGGTACGAGTTATCGATAAAATGAAATAAACTTGATCTGTCCCGGGATTAGGAGAACTTATGTTCTAAATATGAAGTCTCTAGCTCTTGTAGTCTCTGATATCTGTGTGTTCATACAGACAGACAGACGGACAGACGGTCAGACGGACAGACGGACAGACAGACGGACATGGCTAAATCGACTCGGCTGCTGATACTGATCAAGAATGTATATAGCCTATATAGTCGGAGATGCTTCCTTATCACTGTTACATACTTTTGCACAAAACCATAATACCCTTTTTACCCATTTTTAATGGGTTCAGGGTATAAATAGAGTTTACGTCTCACTGTTGACTTTCTCAAATTCCATTCTCTTAAATAACTCACAGGTGATTTCAACTTATGATTTTTGTATTAACTTATTCTTACACTTTAATAACATCAGCAAGCGCAATAAATGTTCGTTGTGGACTTCACTGGTTAACATTCCTCTAACATTTGATTTGTATTCAAGTTTTTGCCACTTGTGAAGCAATTGTGCGTATACGTAATATTTCACTTTTCATTTATTTTGGAGCTGCAGATCTGCGTGTTTGTTTCTTTGTGTGTGTGGGTGTGTGCGTGTGTGGCTTTTCTTTACATTTATTTTGTGTTAAATCATACATGCCCGGGGAATCTTGTCTTAGTTGCCTATCGCGGTTGCAGTTTAAACTTTGCCTTAGTCGAAGCGGCAGCCCATTTAAATGAACTCCCCAACAAACACACACGCACACAGATAGCCACAGATCATATCACGCGTCTGATATCAAAAGTGTTCAAAAGTTGTTGTAATTAAATAGACGTATCTGGGGCAACAAATAATGAAAAGATTTTTGGCATTTGTGCCACTGATAGGGTTACTTGGCTCCCGGTCTAATCAATCAATATGCGCGCTTCATTTTTTGGCATGTTGCTTAAACTTGTCCCCAACAAAATGGCAGCCATAAACGTTCCCACGATTCACACACCCAAACACACACACAGGGGCATATTGATTATTTATGTGTTTTGTGGTCTCAGGCCCAGTTAGGCAACCAATTTACATATAAAAGAAAAAACAAAATGCCGGTTTGAGACGCAAATCGAAGCTGCCAACCTGTCGGTAGTCATTTGCAGTGCTGGACATCGTTTTTATTGCTGTTGTTGCCATCATTGTTATTGTTGCGTGCTAAAGGCAAATTAAGGCCTGCAATTTATGTCAAGTTGAAGTTCAAATGCTCAAAGCCATTGTGTGGTTAACAACCTTTCGCTAATATTACAAGCTAACTAATTTTGCCCAATGGGAAACTCTGCATGTGGCAGAAAACAGAAACCGCATGACAGAGCTGATATCGATGGACATTGCAAAATAAGATGAATTCGATTTATAATTAGTGCCCAACCAGCTAAAATGTCACAAACGTGGAACGCACGGTTAATTCAAAATGACAAGTTGTGAGTGCGAAGTGAATGCAAAAAATTTGTTGAAAATCGGTTCGCATAGTAAGTGATAAATTACTTGCTGATGGAAACGACAAGTGGGAGACAGGCATAGGTAAGTAAAAAAGAAATAAAAGCCAGTTAAGATAGACATTCAATTGAAAATTGATTTTAATTCAATTGTTTAGAGTGTCTGAATATAAAACTAGTGCGAAAGGATTATCTTCGGCGTGCCGAAGATTCTATACTCTTTTCGAACCTTTAGGCAATTTTCACTCTGCCTACTGCACCACTGAAATTTCAAAAGTAGTAAAAAATCGATTTATCGCGTGGCAATTATTTTTTTGCTTTAAGGATTGGTATCATATGAATTTAAATTTTTCTTTTAAATTATTGAATTCAAGCTATTTGATATATATTTAACACAAATAATTAGAAAAAAAGCAATAGGTCGCGGCTGGGATTTGAGCCGTGTTCTCCCGTTTGTCAGCCCAGCACTCTAATACTTACGCCACCAAGCAGTTTTGAAATGCGCTGACAAATTCGATTATACTGATATTTTCTTTTGCGTTGGATAGTTTCTGTTATGACCAGTCACCACTTAGTTTCGTACCCGCGAGCTTTCGTTTGTCAGCCCAAGCACGCACAAGCAGTTTTGATGATCGATGAAAAAATCCCTCAAAGAGCAGACTGTCAAAAGCTAACTTGTTTTGTTTTCCTTCAACCTGCAGCTCGCGCTTGTCAACGCAGCACTCAACTACTTACACCAAGCAGTTTTAAAAATCGCTGACAAACTCGATTGTACTAAGTATTTGTTTTTTCGCGTGGCATTGTTTTTGTTCTAAGACATTGGAAGCAAATTAATTTGATTACAGTTATTTTATATTTGAAAGGAAGAATAAGAAAAAAATGAAAGTAAATGACCAGTCGCCGCTGAGACTCGAACTTGGGACCTTTCGTTTGCTAGGGCGTCACTTAGACCCCTACGCAACAAGCCGTTTCAATGATCGATGACAAAATCCCTTGAAGAGCAGACTGTCAAAAGCTTAATTGCGCTTGACTTTGTTTGCTCATATGCACCTGTTCTTTCAAAATATTTAATGACGCATATCTTCTCTGTTTATGACTCAATCAATTTGCGATTTTACCCATTGATGAGTTATAAGGATGTTCAAGTGTACAAGGAAACTTAAAGCAATTGATTTGAAAGCATCGGACTTATGGCCAAACCGACTTAGAGTTGTATGGCAGCTATAAGATGTTGTGGTCTGATACGGCCGGCACCGACCATTGTGCTGTTTCTTTGAATAATAAGTATCTGTACAAAGTTTTATCGCGATAGCTTTGAAAACATGGGATTTATGACCAAAACCGACTTCAAGTTGTATGGCAGCTATAGGATATAGTGGTCCGATCCGGCCAGCTCCAACAAATGTGCTGTCGCCTTGAATATTAAGTGTCTGTGCTAAGTTGCATCGCGATAGCTCAAAAACTGAGGGACTGATTGCATGCATACAGACAGACAGACAGACGGACATGGCTAGATCAATTTGTTTTGTTTTTCTAAGCATACTGGCAGTAACTTTTGGGGTCTCCGACCCTTCCTTCTATGCGTTACAGACTTCAGCACAAGCATAATATACTATTTTCTTCGAAAAGAGTTTAATTATCGGCGGTAGATTTTCTCATTATCTCGAATCTAAACAAGTAAGAGTGCTCTAGTTGGGAGTGCCCGACTAGGAGATACCCTGAACCCAGCTCTGACATCCATTCATACTTGCCTAATAATGTGCATACATACAGACACACACATACTGCAAGCGGTTTAAGCAGTTAGCTTGCTTTTTCACTGAGCCCCACACAATGGAAAGTAAAATCTTTAGTAACTTCTGTGTTTATTGTCCGATCCTTCTAAAATTTTTAGGATATAACATTGGCTATAAAATGTGTGACCAAACCAAATTGTAAGGTCGTACTGTCAAAAATGAGTTTTTTGAACTTTTGGGGGGATTGGGGGGTGGTATCCAAAAGTGAAATATTTGTTACATGTGTATGCTATTCGAGATTATACATCCCAAATTTGGGGCCTCTAGCTCTTATAACTTTTAAGTTAAGGCCCAAAAACGCTAGTCTGAAATCGAAATTTATCGATAACATTTAAACGCGACGAGTAATCGATAAAATTAAATAAATTTGATCTGTCCCGGGATTATGAGAACTTATATTCCAAATATGAAGTCTCTAGCTCTTGTAGTCTCTGATATCCGCGTGTTCATACAGACAGACGGACGGACGGACGGACGGACGGACGTACGGACAGACAGACAGACAGACGGACATGGCTAAATCGACTCGACTGTTGATACTGATCAAGACATATATACTTTATATGGTCGGAGATGCTTCCTTATGCCTGTTACATACTTTTGCACAAAACCCTAATACCCTTTTTACCCATTTTTAATGGGTTCAGGGTATAAAAAGTGTGAGTATCACTTCATGACTAACGAGTGTATACATTGAATAATGTGCATTAATATAGAGTTTTTCAGAAAATACTGTAAAAATGAACCATTTGACATCGGACTCATGAAATATTACGCTTGCTTATTGTATAATACAAATGTGAATACCTTTCGAATAGCTTCATGAATATTGCGCTGTATTCAACTGCAATGAGGAAGCATGATTATTCATAAAAAATAAATAAATAACTTAAAATGAGTGCACTTAGGCAAGTATGGGCACAATATCTTTGCACGTCAACGTAATCACTCAACAAGTACATATGTACCGAGGCACTTCGAATAGGGAACGAAACGTGGAGCTACGCAAAACAGTTTTGTGAATAGATTTAGTTGCTGCTGTCGCCACAAGTCAAATGCAAAAGGTACTGTGGCACTTTATGCTGCAGCAATTGCGCAACAAAAACGAAACGCATGTGACTATCGCAATGCTTACATCTCATATTAGCCCATAAGGCCAGATTTCCCTCAAGATGAAAGAATGAATGCCAGAGTGTGTGTGTATCAGGCAAAACCTAAGCAGATGTTTACTTTGCCATTTGAAAATATATTGCCCTTAATGCACTTGTGCCCCATGTCACATGATCCATGCCCCATGTCTCATATCCCATGCGCAAGCCAATACAATCCAATCTGCCACCCTCAACTGCGACTATGCAAACTCAGCTGAAAAGGATTATTTTGCAATTTTCTGTAAAAAAACAAGTAAGAGTGCTCTAGTCGGGAGTGCCCGACTTGGAGATACCCTGAACCCAATCTTCACCACATTCATTCATACTAACCTATCAGTGTACATACATGCAAGCAAACACATGCTGCAAGCAGTTAAAGCAGTTATCTTGCTTCTTCACTGAGCCCCACACTATGGAAAGTTAAATCTTAAACTTCTGTGTTTATTGCCCGATCTTATTGAAAATTGTAGTGCATCAAATTAGCAAACAAAATGGGTGACCAAACCAAATTGCAAGGTCGTACCTTCAAATGGGGGGATTGGGGGGTGGAATCCAAAAAATAAAACATTCGTTACATGTGTATGCTATTTGAGATTATAAATGCCAAATTTGGCGCCTCAAGCTCTTATAACTTGTAAGTTATAGCCCAAAAACGCTAGTCTGAAATCAAAATTTATTGATCATTTTTTAACGGGATGAGTTATCGATAAAATGAAATAAACTTGACCTGTCCCGGCACTACGAGAACTTATATTCCAAAAATAAAGTCTCTAGCTCTTGTAGTCTCTTATATCCGCGTGTTCATACAGACGGACGGACGGACGGACGGACGTTTAGACGGACAGACAGACAGACAGACAGTCAGACGGACAGACAGACAGACGGACATGGCTAAATCGACTCGGCTGTTGATACTGATCAAGAATATATATACTTTTTATAGTCGGAGATGCTTCCTTATGGCTGTTACATACTTTTGCACAGCTTCATTGTACCATTTTTACCCATTTTTAATGGGTTCCGGGTATAAAAAAACAAAAATGTTTTTCAGCAAATTTGACTTAATTTCGCAATCAAGTGCAATATGTTTTAAAGAACTCGCTACTGCGAATAAGAGGCAATGGGAGTGGAATGGACAGTGAATGGGTTGGGGCTGGGAAATTGGAAAACAGTAATTGACACTGGGTAAATGCGAATCCTTTAAATGGCGCAGAAGTGGTAGCCACTTGAAAGCCGAGTGTTGAGCGTCTCAGCTGCTGACAGTTGCCAGCCAGTTGCGCCCCACAGGGCGTGGGGGTGGGAGTGTGGTGGGGCAGGCAGCAGCACAGTCACGTCGAAAAATAGACACACCTTTGCCTAAACTATATTTGGAGTGTGGCAAATGTTTAAAGTTAACACTTTATCTCAATCTTATCACAATCGACACACGCTCACACATACAAATGTCTCGAACACTTATCAAACCGTTCAAATCTTCCGAGCGAAATTAAGTCAGACCGAGAGGGAGAGGTAGTATAGGATGAGAGAGTTGGGAGAAGGCACAATATCTTTGCACGTCAACGTAATCACTCAACAAGTACATATGTACCGAGGCACTTCGAATAGGGAACGAAACGTGGAGCTACGCAAAACAGTTTTGTGAATAGATTTAGTTGCTGCTGTCGCCACAAGTCAAATGCAAAAGGTACTGTGGCACTTTATGCTGCAGCAATTGCGCAACAAAAACGAAACGCATGTGACTATCGCAATGCTTACATCTCATATTAGCCCATAAGGCCAGATTTCCCTCAAGATGAAAGAATGAATGCCAGAGTGTGTGTGTATCAGGCAAAACCTAAGCAGATGTTTACTTTGCCATTTGAAAATATATTGCCCTTAATGCACTTGTGCCCCATGTCACATGATCCATGCCCCATGTCTCATATCCCATGCGCAAGCCAATACAATCCAATCTGCCACCCTCAACTGCGACTATGCAAACTCAGCTGAAAAGGATTATTTTGCAATTTTCTGTAAAAAAACAAGTAAGAGTGCTCTAGTCGGGAGTGCCCGACTTGGAGATACCCTGAACCCAATCTTCACCACATTCATTCATACTAACCTATCAGTGTACATACATGCAAGCAAACACATGCTGCAAGCAGTTAAAGCAGTTATCTTGCTTCTTCACTGAGCCCCACACTATGGAAAGTTAAATCTTAAACTTCTGTGTTTATTGCCCGATCTTATTGAAAATTGTAGTGCATCAAATTAGCAAACAAAATGGGTGACCAAACCAAATTGCAAGGTCGTACCTTCAAATGGGGGGATTGGGGGGTGGAATCCAAAAAATAAAACATTCGTTACATGTGTATGCTATTTGAGATTATAAATGCCAAATTTGGCGCCTCAAGCTCTTATAACTTGTAAGTTATAGCCCAAAAACGCTAGTCTGAAATCAAAATTTATTGATCATTTTTTAACGGGATGAGTTATCGATAAAATGAAATAAACTTGACCTGTCCCGGCACTACGAGAACTTATATTCCAAAAATAAAGTCTCTAGCTCTTGTAGTCTCTTATATCCGCGTGTTCATACAGACGGACGGACGGACGGACGGACGTTTAGACAGACAGACAGACAGACAGACAGTCAGACGGACAGACAGACAGACGGACATGGCTAAATCGACTCGGCTGTTGATACTGATCAAGAATATATATACTTTTTATAGTCGGAGATGCTTCCTTATGGCTGTTACATACTTTTGCACAGCTTCATTGTACCATTTTTACCCATTTTTAATGGGTTCCGGGTATAAAAAAACAAAAATGTTTTTCAGCAAATTTGACTTAATTTCGCAATCAAGTGCAATATGTTTTAAAGAACTCGCTACTGCGAATAAGAGGCAATGGGAGTGGAATGGACAGTGAATGGGTTGGGGCTGGGAAATTGGAAAACAGTAATTGACACTGGGTAAATGCGAATCCTTTAAATGGCGCAGAAGTGGTAGCCACTTGAAAGCCGAGTGTTGAGCGTCTCAGCTGCTGACAGTTGCCAGCCAGTTGCGCCCCACAGGGCGTGGGGGTGGGAGTGTGGTGGGGCAGGCAGCAGCACAGTCACGTCGAAAAATAGACACACCTTTGCCTAAACTATATTTGGAGTGTGGCAAATGTTTAAAGTTAACACTTTATCTCAATCTTATCACAATCGACACACGCTCACACATACAAATGTCTCGAACACTTATCAAACCGTTCAAATCTTCCGAG
Source organism: Drosophila flavopinicola (assembly GCA_035042425.1). Lineage (NCBI taxonomy): Eukaryota > Metazoa > Arthropoda > Insecta > Diptera > Drosophilidae > Drosophila > Drosophila flavopinicola. The sequence goes on along the minus strand of JAWNLL010000496.1, from coordinate 15,173 downwards.
CGAAATTAAGTCAGACCGAGAGGGAGAGGTAGTATAGGATGAGAGAGTTGGGAGAAGGGGCGGGCGTGGGCGTGGGGGTGTTGGTGGTGGTGGTGGTGCTGGGTTTTTGTTGATTGTTATAACAATCGAAATGTGGCTTGCAGCCGCAATGTCTATTAGTTGGGGTATGCGGCAATCGTAGATTTGATATGCGAGTACACATATTGAACAAGCATTAGCAATGTACACAACGAGTACTCGCTTTGTGGCTTCGAAGACTCACAACTATTAGGGGCCTCGGGTCGGGCGCTGTTATCTTATCGGCTGTGAATAAGACCCGCGGCTAAAACGCTTCTAAACAGCTTTAGCGACCAGCGATACGTATATGAAACGTGTCGCATTTCTCCAGCGTGATTAGTTGTAGGCAAAACAGTCGCACTCAGCCAAGCGCCATAAAATCCAATTTAAAATAAGTCATCATACACAAAGAGCAACGTGTCGGTCGGCCAACTTATGTGCGACACTGTTGCTGCGTTGCATGGCAATCATGCGGAAATTATCTGCCTCATCACTAACATCATCAACAGCAGCAGCAGCAGGAGATGCAGCAATTGCAGTAGTGTATGTGTGTGTGTGTGTGTGTGTGTGTGTGTGTGTGTGTGAGTGGGTGCGAGTGTGTAGGCGTGTGTCTTATAAGTGTCGCTTAAGCTTGATGCCTGCGTGCAAATGAATGTTTGTGGGTAGCGCAGCAAGCGCCAGCACATTGAGTGCTGTGTGAGTGTGTGAAAACGCCTGCAAAAACGTTAAAAGGCCAAAGCTGCAAAGCCAAAATGCAAAGTGTATGCGAATGCAAATACATAAGCATTTAATTGAATCAAATTCATTGATATTATTGCACTTAATCTAATTGTGTTTTCAAAGCTATCGCGATAAAGATACTTATTATTCAAAGAAACAGCACATTGGTCGGTGCCGGCCGGATCGGACCACTATATCTTATCGGTTTTGGCCATAAATCCGATGTTTTCAAAGCAAATGTTTTCAATTTCCCTGTACACTTGAACATCCCTAAAACTCATCAATGGGTAAAATTGCAAAACGATTGAGTCATAAATAGCGAAGATATGCGTCATTAAATATTTTGAAAAAACAGGTGAGCAAACAAAGTCAATCGCAAGTAAGCTTTTGACAGTCTGCTCTTTAAATGATTTTGTCATCGATCATCTAAACTTCTTGTGGCGTAAGGGGTAAAGTGGCGCGCTGACAAACGATGGGTCCTGGGTACGAAACTCAGCGGCGACTGGTCATTTATTTTCACTTTTTTCTTATTCTTGTTTTGAAATATAAAACACCTATAATCAAATTCATTTGCTACCAATGCCTTAAAACAAAAACAAGTGAGAACGTTGCAGTCGGGCGGAGCCGACTGCGTAATACTCTGATACCATTTTAAGAACAGCTGAAAGCAAGTGAACAGAAAACTTTTGGTCGATCTTAAGAGGGGTGACCAGAAGTCTATCTACCAATTTTGGTGACTCTAGCTCTAAAACTGTGGAAGATATAAGCTTTCGCGATTTTTGGGGGCGGGAAGGGGCGTGGCCCCAAAAATTTGGCCGATCTTTAGAGGGAGTGACAAGAAGTCTATTTTACAAATTTCTTGACTCTAGCTCTAAAACTGTGGAAGATATACATTTTCGCGATTTTTGGGGGCGGGAGGGGGCGTGGCCCCAAAATTTTTTTACCGATCTTTAGGGGGGCTGACAATAAGTCTATCCTCCAATTTTGGTGACTCTAGCTCTAAAACTGTGGAAGATATACATTTTCGCGATTTTTGGGGGCGGGAGGGGGCGGGGCCCCAAATTTTTTTGCCGATCTTTAGGGGGGCTGACAATAAGTCTATCCTCCAATTTTGGTGGCCCTAGCTCTTAAACTGTGCGAGATATAGGCTTCCGTGTTTCGTGGGGGCGGGGTGGCTGGGGGGCGTTCCAGTGGGCGTGGCCGGAAAATCCAGGACGCAATCTTTTGGGCTGGTCAGCCCTAGTCTAAATTCCAAATTTTGGGACTCTAGCTTCAAAATTGCGGGAAATATACACGTGTTATCGAATTGTGCATTCATGTATATCGATTGTCGCGAATACGGGGGCGGGAGTGGTCGTGGTCGAAATTTTGTTTCTGTAATCTGTAGAGGACGTCACCAGTAATATATATTCCAAATATGGTGACTTTAGCTCTAAAACTGCGGGAGATATAAGCATTTCAAATTAATTTTGGAGGGGGGCTGGTGGGCGTAATAATGGGCGTGGCCGATTAACCTAGGATCCAATTTTTTCGGAAGGTCACCAGCAATATACCTACGAAATTTGATTACTCTAGCTTCAAAATTGTGGGAGTTATTCACGTTTAATCGATTTGTGATTTGAGGTGTATCGACATGTTATCGATTTGCCAGCCTCCCAGTGGGCGTGGCATAAATTTGGAATAAACTTGATCTGAAGCAGATAGCTATAATCATAACGCAAAAGATTTCAAGAGTCTATCTAATATCGTTTCGGAAATACGCGCGTTCATCCAGACAGACAGACGGACGGACGGACAGACGGACAGACGGACAGACGGACAGACGGACGGCCTGACGGACATTCGACAAAACCAATATACTATGAGTACCTTCGGTATCAGAGTATAACTATACAACGCGAAACAAAAGATCAGTATCGATCGAGTTTGTCAGCGCATTTCAAAACTGCTTGGTGGCGTAAGTATTAGAGTGCTGCGCTGACAAACAGGAGAGCACGGTTCAAATCCCAGCCGCGAATTATTGCTTTTATTTTTTTTTTAATTTTTTGTTTCAAATATATATTAAATAGCTTGAATTCATAATTTGAAAAGAAAAATGTAAATTCATATGACACCAATACTTAGAGCAAAAAAATAAATGACACGCGATTAAACGATTTTTTACTACTATTGAAATTTCAGTGGTGCAGTTGGCAGAGTGAAAATTGACTAAGGGTTCGAAAAGAGTATAAAATATTCGGCACGCCGAAGATAATCCTTCCCCACTTATTTTATTTCAACTGATTTCTTTATAAATTAACTGTATTAATTTCATTACGACCATTGACAGTTCAGAGCAATTTTAAAGTTCTACAGCAAATGCCAATGATTGTTTTTGATCGTTTTATTGGAAGAACCCTAGAATAATTTTCTAAGTTTAGTGCTATGTATTATTTACTTTAGACGTAATGATATGATATATATACATATGCAATCGGCTACGCATGTCTATAGGGAATTAAGTGCTGATCATTAAAGCAGAAGAAACTCAATTTTCGTTTAAAATATGGTATTAAATCGAAAGGACTCCGAGTTACTTTGGAGTTGAAGCTATATATGTATATGTGGCAATGTGTACATGGACGAGAGAGTGTGAATAACATAAAATCACAGTGACATTGATTCACATAAGACCCTGTGAGCGATATCAATTGATTTGCGAGTAACCACGCTGCACATGTACATATGGCTATTGTTGGAATTTTCCCTTAACGCATTGAATGTGGCCGAAAAATTTACCCACAAAGCGATTTAAATGCAACCATGTGCGAATGTAAAACCCAAATGCAGGCACAACAACAGCAAAATTATCGATAGAGCGCGACTGCTGTGTCGTTCTGTCATGTTGAGCGGACCTGGCGTATGCGTGATCCGAAATCCTTAACTAGGCGAGGTCGAATATTGTGCAAACTACGAGCATTGCGAGCTTCAAATGCAGTTCGCAGTTTGAGGTTTGAGTTTGAGCGTGAGTTTCAGTTTAATTTCGCTGTTATGTATGTAATTATCAAAAAGCTAATTACATTATTCGTAGTTGCGGGTTTTAGCTTTGTCAAATTACCTTATGTGTTGCTGTTCCTGATGCTCTACCTGTTATTGTTGTTGTTGTTGTGACCGTTCCTCCAACGGATGCGATGCGTTTTTCTGTCTTGTTGTTGTTTGTTGGTGGGGGGGGGGGTTTGGTGGCGTTGATTGGAAGTTGGGCGAGTGCCCCCAACTTGACTTACGGCACAATAAGTTTCGTTTTTAATTGCTTTTTAGCTCTTTGGTTTTTGTTGTTGTTTTTGTTGTTATGTATGCGTTAGGTTTTTTCAACGGTTTTTTCAACGGTTTTTCTTAATTTATTTATGTTGTTGTTTCTTTTTATTGGTTTTTTTTTTTTTAAACTCTGGAATTTGGTAAGCACCCCGCTTTAAAGTGACCAAAAACTGTTTGGAATTAGCGCGCAAAGAGTAAAAAACAAAGAACAAATTTTAATACACGCTTACACATACAATGAGATAATGAGAGCGAGAGAGAGAGGGAATACACGGTCATTGCTTTTTGCTCTTGTCATTATTATTATTATTATTATTAATATTATTATTATTATTATTATTATTATTATTATTATTATTATTATTATTATTATTATTATTATTATTATTATTATTATTATTATTATTATTATTATTATTATTATTATTATTATTATTATTATTATTATTATTATTATTATTATTATTATTATTATTATTATTATTGTTATTTATTTTGTTTCCTTTTATTTATTCTAATTTTTCTTTATATATTTTATGTCCTTGGCTTTGGCTGACCAGCGACTCGGTCACCGTTTGCTTTTGGTTTATTTTTATTTTTATCGTTACATTTGTCGCCTGTTTTCGTTGTTTCAGAGCACAGAATTCATACACTCGACTACGCCCTGTGCGTTTTATAAATAAATAAGTTTCACATCAAATGACCACCGAAATGAATTTCCAAGCCAAGGCTCACACACACACACACACACACACACACACACACACACACACACACACACACACACACACACACACACACACACACACACACACACACACACACACAAACAAACAGATACGCACATATACTAAAGAAGCATTAATACAGTAGTGACACCTAAAAGCTCGAGTGCGTATCTGTAAGATACAAGTACGCGCACTTAGTTGCACTGCGGTATGCGTTAATTATGGCCACGAGCACTTAGCATAGCCGCAAAAACCAAATATTGCCAAGAACTGTTCAATTTGATGAATTCCCATAGACAATATTAACGCATACCCTACAAAGTGTAGCATTATCAGTTGGCTTGCTTTGTACCATTTACAAAACACTAATATAGCTATCTAAACTGAATATTTGCGCTCTAACAATACATAATATTATATACTCATGTATTACTGTCTATAGGGTATTTCATTTTGACTTCGATGGGGCTGCTGAATAATAAAGATGTTTCTGACTTGCTGATTTAGATACAAACATATAAATTTCGTTTTTATACTATGTCAGGCCGTCCGTCTGTCTGTCTGGATGAACGCACGTATTTCCGAAACGATATTAGATAGACTCTTGAAATTTTTTGTGTTATGATTATAGCTATCTGCTTCACATCAAGTTTATCGATAACATGTCGATACACCTCAAATCACAAATCGATGAAACGTGAATATCTCCCACAATTTGAAATTTTAATGTCTCCAACATATTGCTGGTGACCTCCCGATAAAATTGGATGCTAGGCTTATCGGCCACGCCCATTATTACGCCCACCAGACCCCCTCCAAAATTATTTTGAAATTCTTATATCTACCACAGTTTTAGAGCTAAGGTCCCCATATTTGGAATATATTTTACTGGTTACGTCCTCTACAGATCACAAAAAATACAGATCACGCCCCCTCCCGCCCTTAAAAATCGCGAAAACTTATATCTTCCACAGTTTTAGAGCTAGAGTCACCAAAATTGGAAGATAGACTTTTTGTCACCCCCTCTAAAGATCGGAAATAAATATTTGGGCCACGCCCCCTCCCGCCCCCAAAAATCACGAAATGTAAATCTTCCAGAGTTTTAGAGCTAAAATTATCAAATTTGGAAAATAGACTTCTGGTCACCCCCTCTTAAGATCGACCACGCCCCTCCAGTCCCCAAAAACTTGGAAGGCCGATTTCGGGTCACCCATACACCAGCAAAAATGTTCTGTTCACTTGCTTTCAGCTGTTCTTAAAATAATATCAGAGTATTACGCAGTCGGCTCCGCCCGACTGCAACGTACTCACTTGTTATTCTTGGTTCTTAATATCTTAAAAGTGCTTAGGGACTTCTCTGCATTACTTTGTTAGAAATAACATGATAGCTACACTTGAACACTTTAAGATACCTATTGTATATAATTTTCTTTCATTATCAGTACTACAAGTATTATTGCATTTTTAATTGCCATTCAAACTTCCGTTCGCCTACTACACTTTTGTTTATACCCTGAACCCATTAAAAATGGGTAAAAAGGGTATAATGAAGTTGTGCAAAAGTATGTAACAGGCATAAGGTAGATATATTGTAGATATATTATTGATCAGTATCAACAGCCGAGTCGATCTAGCCATGTCCGTCTGTCCGTCTGTCTGTCCGTCTGTCCGTCTGTCTGTCTGTATGAACACACAGATATCAGAGACTACAAGAGCTAGAGACTTCATATTTGGAACATAAGTTCTCCTAATCCCGGGACAGATCAAGTTTATTAAAATTTATCGATAGCTCGTCCCGTTCAAAAGTTATCGATAAATTTCGATTTCAGACCAGCGTTTTTTGGATATAACTTACAAGTTATAAGAGCTAGAGGCCCCTAATTTGACATGTATAATCTCGAATAGCATACACATGAACAAATTTTTCACTTTTTGGATACCACCCCCAAACCCCCCAAAAGTTAAAAAAACGCATTTTTGAAGGTACGACCTTGCAATTTGGTTTAGTAACACATATTATTGACAATTGTTTGCCCCAAAAATTTCAATAAGATCGGACGATAAACACAGAAGTTATTTAAGATTTAACTTTCCATTATGTGGGGCTCAGCGAAAAGCAAGCTAACTGCTTAGACCGCTTGCACTGCTTGTACTGCTTGTACTGCAGCATGTGTGTGTTTAGATTAATATGAATGATTGTAAGGACTGGGTTCAGGGTATCTCGTAGTCGGGCACTCCCGACTAGAGCACTCTTACTTGTTTTAATATGTATTAGAATATTTCATTTGATTTTGCAGAGCATTCAAACGGCGATTTACTGCAAATGCGAATTTTTGATAAGTCGCTTTACATATTTCGCTTGTCGTTTGATGAATATTTATACTCTTTTCGAAGAAAATAGTATATTAAGTTTGTGCTGAAGTTTTAAACGCGTAGAAGGAAGCGTCGGAGACCCCCAAAAGTTACTGCCAGTATGCTTAGAATGACAAAACAAATTAATCTAGCCATGTCCGTCTGTATGTATGCAAACTAGTCCCTCAGTTTTTGAGCTATCGTGATAAGACTATGCACAGAGACTTAAAATTTAAAGGGACAGCACATTGGTCGGAACCGGCTGGATCGGACCACTATATCTTATAGCTGCCATACAATTGGAAGTCGGTTTTGGTCATAAATAACATGTTTTCAAAGCTATTGCGATGAAACTTTGCACAGATACTTATTATTCAAAACGTCAGCACATTGATCTGAGCCGGCCAGATTGGACCACTATATCTTGTAGCTGACATACAACTGGAAAACAATTTAATATTCTTAGAGCAAAACAAGTAAGAGTGCTCTAGTCGGGAGTGCCCGACTAGGAGATACCCTGAACCCAGTTCTGACATCCATTCATACTTGCCTAATAGTGTGCATACATACAGACACACAAATACTGAAAGCTGTGCAAGCGGTTTAAGCAGTTAGCTTGCTTTTTCACTGAGCCGCACACAATGGAAAGTAAAATAACTTCTGTGTTTACTGTCCGCTCTTTCTAAAATTTGTAGGACATAACATTGGCTATAAAATGTGTGACCAAACCAAATTGCAAAGTCATTCCTTCAAAAATTAGTTTTTTGAACTTTGGGGGGGGATTGGGGGGTGGTATCCAAAAAGTGAAATATTTGTTTCATGTGTATGCTATTCGAGATTATACATGCCAAATTTGGGGCCTCTAGCTCTTATAACTTTTAAGTTAAGGCCCAAAATCGCTAGTCTGAAATCGAAATTTATCGATAACATTTAAGCGGGACGAGTTATCGATAAAATGAAATAAACTTGATCTGTCCCGGGATTAGGAAACTTATATTCCAAATATGAAGTCTCTAGCTCTTGTAGTCTCTGATATCCGCGTGTTCATACAGACAGACGGACGGACGGACAGACGGACGGACAGACAGACAGACGAACACGGCTAAATCGACTCGACTGTTGATACTGATCAAGAATATATATACTTTATATGGTCGGAGATGCTTCCTTATGCCTGTTACATACTTTTGCACAAAACCATAATACCCTTTTTACCCATTTTTAATGGGTTCAGGGTATAAAAAATATATGCCACGCGATAAAAGAATTTTTACAGCATATGAAAGTGCTGCAGTTGGCAGAGTGAAAATTGTCTTAAGGTTCGAAAAGAGTATAAAATCTTCGGCACGCCGAAGATAATCCTTTCCCACTTGTTTTGAATTGTTTCGCTTGCCGCACAAAAATGTGTTAATTTTCGTAGACATCGTTGTTGTTGTTTTTATTATGTGCTTTTGCTTATTTCCCTTTCGTATGGGGGGCCGTCCAATAATTTTGATTGCTGCCAAAAATTCGAAGACAGTCGGCCGCATTCTCGCCAGCCCAAAGTGAGGGCAACCAAAAAGTGGTCATTGTCTATCGCTACTCTGGTTTCCACTCATGTCCAACTCATACACATACACACACACACACACACACACACACACACACACACACACACACACACACACACACACACACACACACACACACACACACACACACACACACACACACACACACACACACACACACACACACACACACACACACACACAGGTACACATCCCACTTGATTATGAGGTAGCGGTCTAGGAACATGTGTCGTATCGCGTTATACGCTCACCGACTCTACAGAGTTAAGGCGTTTATAGCTCTAATTGATAGCAGTGATATGAACAATTATTTGCTGTGTGCTTTTTGTCGATTTTGATTTGTTTGACTCATGCCATATTGGGGTCTTAAGCGTTGACAGCACTGGCAGCCCGCCGACAAGTGGAGCTGTTCCGCGAATGGAGGCTGTGTCGCCCCTACCCCCCACCTTCCCCAACTACGCCCTTGTTCCTTGTCCCCGAACCTGCGTCTAAATCCATGCAGCTTATATTAATCAAAGTGATTAATTTGTTTCTATTTTTTTTCGCTGGTGGTGCTTATCTGTTGTTAGCCCACCTGACCGTAGTTCCATCAGCGCGGCATAGATCAGTGCGGCATTACGGTAATACATACGAACCTCGCTCCCACTGGCTATAAATTACACAATGTGCAGCTTAATTTTCCGGGCAGGCGGCATAAAATTTATGCTAAACAAACAACAACAATCAAAACAAGTAAGAGTGCTCTAGTCGGGAGTGCCCGACTACGAGATACCCTGAACCCAGTCCTTACAATCATTCATATTAATCTAAACACACACATGCTGCAGTATAAGCAGTACAAGCAGTGCAAGCGGTCTAAGCAGTTAGCTTGCTTTTCGCTGAGCCCCACATAATGGAAAGTTAAATCTTAAATAACTTCTGTGTTTATCGTCCGATCTTATTGAAATTTTTGGGGCAACCGTTGTCAATTATATGTGTGACCAAACCAAATTGCAGGTCGTACCTTCAAAAATGCGTTTTTAACTTTTTAGGGGGTTTGGGGGGTGGTATCAAAAGTGAAAAATTTGTTCATGTGTATGCTATTCGAGATTATACATGTCAAATTAGGGGCCTCTAGCTCTTATAACTTGTAAGTTATATCCAAAAAACGCTGGTCTAAAATCGAAATTTATCGATAACTTTTGAACGGGACGCTATCGATAAATTTTAATAAACTGGATCTGTCCCGGGATTAGGAGAACTTATGTTCCAAATATGAAGTCTCTAGCTCTTGTAGTCTCTGATATCTGTGTGTTCATACAGACAGACAGACGGACAGACGGACAGACGGACAGACAGACGGACATGGCCAGATCGACTCGGCTGTTGATACTGATCAATAATATATATACTTTATATGGTCGGAGATGCTTCCTTATGCCTGTTACATACATTTGCACAAACCCATAATACCCTTTTTACCCATTTTTAATGGGTTCAGGGTATAACAAGTAGGAGTACTCTAGTCGGGAGTGCCCGACTACGAGATACCTGAACCCAGTCCTTACAATCATTCATACTAATCTAAGCACACACATGCTGCAGTATAAGCAGTGCATGCGGTTTAAGCAGTTAGCTTGCTTTTTCGCTGAGCCCCACACAATGGAAAGCTAAATCTTAAATAACTTCTATGTTTATTGTCCGATCTTATTGAAATTTTGGGGCAAACAATTGTCAATAATATGTGTGACCAAACCAAATTGCAAGGTCGTACCTTCAAAAATGGGTTTTTTGAACTTTTTGGGGGTTTGGGGGGTGGTATCCAAAAAGTGAAATATTTGTTACATGTGTATGTTATTCGAGATTATACATGCCAAATTTGGGGCCTCTAGCTTTTATAACTTTGAAGTTATGTCCCAAAAACGCTTGTCTGAAATCGAAATTTATCGATAACTTTTAAACAGTGCGAGTTATCGATAAAATGAAATAAACTTGATCTGTCCCGGGATTAGGAGAACTTATGTTCCAAATATGAAGTCTCTAGCTCTTGTAGTCTCTGATATCCGCGTGTTCATACAGACAGACGGACGGACGGACGGACGGACGGACGGACGGACAGACAGACAGACGGACATGGCTAAATCGACTCGACTGTTGATACTGATCAAGAATATATATACTTTATATGGTCGGAGATGCTTCCTTATGCCTGTTACATACTTTTGCACAAAACCATAATACCCTTTTTACCCATTTTTAATGGGTTCAGGGTATAAAAAGCGATTAATTTGTCGCAATAAATGGTGAATTGACTGAAACGGGAGACGCCCACGCTGCAAGAGACAAAGCCAACTTTTCTATACTCAGTATCTGTTGTATCTGCTGTATCTGTAGTATCTGCTGTTTCTATTTGCGTTTGGGCTGTAAACATAAACTGTAAAAACCATATATGGCATAGTACTAATTCTCATTATTCGTAAATGGCCAAAAAAAATGCGAAAAAAATGCACAAAATTCATCCGCTATTTGTGACTTTCTGCGGAATTTTTTTGGACTGTGGATTCTGTGTCCTGCAACAAGTTCTGCTTTTCTCGCTTGTGTTGCTGTGGCTGTTGCTGCTGCTGCTGCTGCTGCTGTTGCACTAATTGCCAGCGAGTGGTAGTCTCTCGCTGTTACACACATCACATTTCCAGGGATGTGCACTTTGATTTGCCTTTAAAGCACCTTCGGCACTCAACGCGACACACAACAAAAAAAATATTTACAAAAAATTGTCCAAAAACAGAGAAACAAATTTATATAAAGCAATCCAATATATGTTGGCTAGAAGTGGCACAACACTCGTCTTTACACACGGGCGCGTTGTTGATGTTGTTGTGGTTGCTGATGCTGGTTTGCAATTGTTGATAGTTGTTGTTGTCTGCTGTCTGCTGCTGGCACGTGCTGCCGCTACTGCTGCTGCTGATGCCGCCGGTATTTCACTTTGATATTCTTTAGTCGCTACTGCTAAACCTTCACGCTAGACGATTGCTACGCAACTGACAAGCGGCATCGATTCGTGACTGGCGACAACCACCCGACGACAAACACGAAGCGCAACTCGGCTGTGGTTCGGTTCGTTCGCTTAACGTTCTCGCCTAAATTCGCTTTCAACATGTTGCGAGCATCAGGCAGCACACACTGGCCAGCGAAAGTGCAACAAACTGCAGCCCGGGCCTCGCAGCTCCGCGGCTACCCATCTTTTGGGCTTTAGACTCTTCAGCCTTTGCTGCCTACCAGAATGGAATACGCAAACAAAAACAAAACAAGTGGGAAGGATTATCTTCGGCGCGCCGAGACTTAATACTCTTTTCGAACCCTTAGTCAATTTTCACTCTGCCAACTGCACCACTGAAATTTCAATAGTAGTACAAAATCGTTTTATCGCGTGGCATTTATTTTTTTGCTCTAACAATTGGTATCATATGAATTTAAATTTTTCTTTTAAAATATTGAATTCAAGCTATTTGATATATATTTGAAACAAATAATTAGAAAAACATAAAAATTCATAAGTAGCGGCTGGGATTTGAAACGTGCTCTCCCGTTTGACAGCGCACTGATCTTACTGATACTGATATTTTTTCACGTTGTATAGTTTTTGTTCTAAGACATTGCTACCAATGAATTTGATAACAGTTATTTTATATTTGAAAATAAGAATAAAAACAAGTGGGGAAGGACTATCTTCGAACTCTTTCCGAACCTATAGGCAATTTTCACTCTGCCAACTGCACCACTGAAATTTCATAAGCTGTACAAAATCGTTTTGTCGCGTAACATTTTTATACTCTTTTCGAAGAAAATAGTATATTAAGTTTGTCTGAAGTTTGTAACGCATAGAAGGAAGCGTCTGAGACCCCCAAAAGTTACTGCCAATATGCTTATAAAAACAAAACAAATTGATCTAGCCATGTCCGTCTGTCTGTCTGTCTGTCTGTCTGTCTGTCTGTCTGTCTGTCTGTATGTATGCAAACTAGTCCCTCAGTTTTTGAGCTATCGCGATGCAACTTTGCACAGACACTTATTATTCAAGGGGACAGCACATTGGTCGGAGCCGGCCGGATCGGACCACTATATCTTATAGCTGCCATACACCTCAAAGTCGGTTTGGCCATAAATCCGATGTTTTCAAAGCAATTGCCTTAAATTTCCTTGTACACTTGAACATCCTTATAACTCATCAATGGGTAAAATCGCAAATCGATTGAGTCATAAACAGCGAAGATATGCGTCATTAAATATTTTGAAAAAACAGGTGCATATGAGCAAACAAAGTCAAGCGCAAGAAAGCTTTTGTTAGTCTGCTCTTCAAGGTATTTTGTCATCGATCATCAAAACGGTTTGTGGCGTAAGGCGTAAAGAGCCGCGCTAACGAACGCAGGTTTCGTCAGTTCAAGTTCGAGCCTCGGCGGCGACTGATTGTTAATTTAATACTTTTTATACTCTGATACCGAAGGTACTCATAGTATATTGGTTTTGTCGAATGTCCGTCAGGCCGTCCGTCTGTCCGTCTGTCCGTCTGTCCGTCGGCCGTCTGTCCGTCTGTCCGTCTGTCTGTCTGGATGAACGCGCGTATTTCCGAAACGATATTAGATAGACTCTTGAAATCTTTTACGTTATGATTATAGCTATCTGCTTCAGATCAAGTTTATTCCAAATTTATGCCACGCCCACTGGGAGGCTGGCAAATCGATAACATGTCGATACACCTCAAATCACAAATCGATTAAACGTGAATAACTCCCACAATTTTGAAGCTAGAGTAATCAAATTTGGTAGGTATATTGCTGGTGACCTCCCGAAAAAATTGGATCCTAGGTTAATCGGCCACGCCCATTATTACGCCCACCAGCCCCCCTCCAAAATTAATTTGAAATGCTTATATCTCCCGCAGTTTTAGAGCTAAAGTCACCATATTTGGAATATATATTACTGGTGACGTCCTCTACAGATTACAGAAACAAAATTTCGACCACGCCCACTCCCGCCCCCGTAATCGCGAAAATCGATATACATGAATGCACAATTCGATAACACGTGTATATTTCCCGCAATTTTGAAGCTGGAGTCCCCAAATTTGGAATTTAGACTAGGGCTGACCAGCCCAAAAGATTGCGTCCTGGATTTTCCGGCCACGCCCACTAGAACGCCCCCCAGCCACCCCGCCCCCACGAAACACGGAAGCCTATATCTCGCACAGTTTAAGAGCTAGGGCCACCAAACTTGGAGGATAGACTTATTGTCAGCCCCCCTAAAGATCGGACAAAAAATTTTGGGGCCACGCCCCGCCCGCCCCAAAAATCGCGAAAATGTATATCTTCCACAGTTTTAGAGCTAGAGTCACCAAAATTGGAGGATAGACTTATTGTCAGCCCCCTAAAGATCGGCAAAAAATTTTGGGGCCCCGCCCCCTCCCGCCCCCCAAAATCGCGAAAGTTTATATCTTCCACAGTTTCAGAGCTAGAGTCATTAAACTTGGAAGATAGAATTCTGGTCAGCCCCCTCTAAATATCGGTAAAAAAAAAATTTGGGGCCACGCCCTCCTCTTCCCGCCCCCCAAAATCGCGAAAATGTGTATATCTTCCACAGTTTTAGAGCTAGAGTCAAGAAAATTTGTAAAATAGACTTCTTGTCACTTCCCTCTAAAGATCGGCCAAATTTTTTGGGGCCACGCCCTTTCCCGCCCCCAAAAATCGCGAAAGCCTATATCTTCCACAGTTTCAGAGCTAGAGTCACCAAAATTGGTAGATAGACTTCTGGTCACCCCCTCTTAAGATCGACCACGCCCCTCCCGTTCTAAAACTTGGAATGCCGATTTCGGGTCACCCAAACACCAGCAAAAATTTTCTGTTCACTTGCTTTCAGCTGTTCTTAAAATGGTATCAGAGTATTACGCAGTCGGCTCCGCCCGACTGCAACGTTCTCACTTGTTTCTTCTTCCTTTCAAATATATAACTGTAATCAAATTAATTTGCTTCAATGGCTTAGAACAAAAACAATGCCACGCGAAAAAACAAATGCTGTCAAACGCGAGTTGCGGGTTGCAGGAAAACAAAAGAAGGAAATTGTAACAGTCGGCTCTTCAAGCAATTTTGTCAGCGATCATCAAAACGGCTTGTGGCGTAGTGGGTAAAGTTGCGAACTGTTGAGCGAGAGGTCCAGGGTTCAAGACCAGCGGCGACTGGTCATTTCTTTTATTTTATACCCTGAACCCATTAAAAATGGGTAAAAAGGGTATTATGGTTTTGTGCAAAAGTATGTAACAGGCATAAGGAAGCATCTCCGACATAAGGTCATAACTTCAAAAATGCGTTTTTTTTACTTTTTGGGGGATTGGGGGGTGGTATCCAAAAAGTGAAATGCTTTTAATATGTGTATGGTATTCCAGATTATACATGCCCAATTTGGGGCATCTAGCTCTTATAAATTT
>JAWNLL010000495.1:0-60374 GCA_035042425.1 Drosophila flavopinicola | reverse complement strand
ATACTCTTTCCGAAGAAAATAGTATATTAAGTTTGTGCTGAAGAGTGTAATGCATAGAAGGAAGCGTCGGAGACCCCCAAAAGTTACCTCCAGTAGCTTCGAATGACAAAATATATTGATCTGGCCATATCCGTCTGTCTTTCTGTATGTATGGTATCTAGGCCCTAGGTTTTTGAGCTATCGCGATAAAACTTTGCACAGACACTTATTATTCAAATGTACAGCACAATTATCGGAACCAGCGGGATTTGACCACTATACCTCATAGCTGCCATATAACTGGAAGTCGGTTTTGGCAATATATCTGATATTTTCAAAGCTATCGCCTTCAATTTTCTTGTACACTTAAACATACTTATTATCATCAATGTTAAAAATTTCAAAACGATTGGGTTATAAACAGCGAAGATATGCGTCATTTAATATTTTAAAAGAGCAGGAAGCCTTTTTCAATATCTTAAGTTTTGTCAAATTTTTTTAAACATAATGTAGTTTAAATATAATAATTCGAAAGAAAAATTTCAATTTATATTATACCAATTCTTAGATGAAAACAAGTAAGAGTGCTCTAGTCGGGAGTGCCCGACTACGAGATACCCTGAACCCAGTCCTTACAATCATTCGTACTGCTCTAAGCACACACATGCTGCAGTACAAGCAGTACAAGCAGTGCAAGCGGTTTAAGCAGTTAGCTTGCTTTTCGCTGAGCCCCACACAATGGAAAGTTAAATCTTAAATAACTTCTGTGTTTATTGTCCGATCTTAATGAAATTTTTGGGGCAAGCAATTGTCGATAATATGTGTGACCAAACCAAATTGCAAGGTCGTACCTTCAAAAATGCGTTTTTTTAACTTTTGGGGGGTTTGGGGGGTGGTATCCAAAAACTGAAATATTTGTTACATGTGTATGCTATTCGAGATTATACATGCCAAATTAGGGGCCTCTAGCTCTTATAACTTGTAAGTTATAGCCCAAAAACGCTAGTCTGAAATCGAAATTTATCGATAACTTTTGAATGGGTCGAGTTATCGATAAAATGAAATAAACTTGATCTGACCCGGCACTACGAGAACTTATATTCCAAATATGAAGTCTCTAGCTCTTGTAGTCTCTGATATCCGCGTGTTCATACAGACAGACGGACGGACGGACGGACGGACGGACGGACGGACGGACGGACGGACAGACAGACAGACAGACGGACATGGCTAGATCGACTCGGCTGTTGATACTGATCAATAATATATATACTTTATATGGTCGGAGATGCTTCCTTATGCCTGTTACATACATTTGCACAAAACCATAATACCCTTTTTACCCATTTTTAATGGGTTCAGGGTATAACAAGTACCCTGAACCCAGTCCTTACAATCATTCATACTAATCTAAGCACACACATGCTGCAGTATAAGCAGTGCATGCGGTTTAAGCAGTTAGCTTGCTTTTTCGCTGAGCCCCACACAATGGAAAGCTAAATCTTAAATAACTTCTATGTTTATTGTCCGATCTTATTGAAATTTTTGGGGCAAACAATTGTCAATAATATGTGTGACCAAACCAAATTGCAAGGTCGTACCTTCAAAAATGGGTTTTTTGAACTTTTTGGGGGTTTGGGGGTGGTATCCAAAAAGTGAAATATTTGTTACATGTGTATGTTATTCGAGATTATACATGCCAAATTTGGGGCCTCTAGCTTTTATAACTTTGAAGTTATGTCCCAAAAACGCAAGTCTGAAATCGAAATTTATCGATAACTTTTAAACGGTACGAGTTATCGATAAAATGAAATAAACTTGATCTGTCCCGGGATTAGGAGAACTTATGTTCCAAATATGAAGTCTCTAGCTCTTGTAGTCTCTGATATCCGCGTGTTCATACAGACAGACGGACGGACGGACGGACGGACGGACGGACGGACGGACGGACGGACGGACGGACGGACGGACGGACGGACGGACGGACGGACAGACAGACAGACGGACATGGCTAAATCGACTCGACTGTTGATACTGATCAAGAATATATATACTTTATATGGTCGGAGATGCTTCCTTATGCCTGTTACATACTTTTGCACAAAACCATAATACCCTTTTTACCCATTTTTAATGGGTTCAGGGTATAAAAATGTCACGCGGAAAAACGATTTTTTACAGAATATGAAATTTTGGTGGTGCAGTTGGCCGAGTGAAAATTGCCTCAAGCTTCGAAAGGAGTACAAAATATTCGGCACGCCGAAGATATTAATATCCCGCTTGTTTCTATTTTATTTTTGGGTCAAATACATCAATATAAATCATCTTTGGTTTATTTGAGCTGTGAATGTACCTTGTACGTTTCACAACTGTGTGTGTTTGTATGGATGTGCATTGATTGGTAAGTATGAATGGATGTACGGACTGGGTTCAGGGTATCTCCTAGTCGGGCACTCCCGATCTTGACCGATCTTTAGAGGACTTGGCCAGAAGTCTACCTTCAAAGTTTGGTGGCCCTAGCTCTTAAACTGTGCGAGATATAAGCTTCCGTGTTTCGTTGGGGCGGGGTGGCTGGGGGGCGTTATAGTGGGCGTGGCCGGAAAATCCAGGACGGAATCTTTTGGGGTGGTCAGCCCTATTCTACATTCCAAAGTTGGGGACTCTAGCTTCAAAATTGCGGGAAATATACACGTGCTATCGACTTGTGCATTCATGTATATCGATTTTCGCGATTACGGGGGCGGGAGATGGGCGTGGTCGAAATTAGATCTGTAGAGGACGTCACCAGTAATATATATTTGAAATATGGTGACTTTAGCTCTAAAACTGCGGGAGATATGAGCATTTCCTATTAATTTTAGATGGGGGGCTGGTGGGTGTACAAGTGGGCGTGGCCAAAAACCTACGATGCAATTTCTTGGGGGAGGTTACCGGCAACATACCTACCAAATTTGATGACTACCTTCAAAATTGTGGGAAATATTCACGTTTTATCAATTTGTGATTTGAGGTGTATCGACATGTTATCGATTTGCCAGCGGGCGTGGCATAAATTTGGAACAAACTTGATCAGAAGCAGATATGTAGCTACAATGATAACACAAAAAATTTCAATTGTCTCTATCTTATGTCGTTTCGGAAATATGTACGTGCGTTCATCCAGACAGACAGACGGCCTGACGGGTATCCGACAAAACCAATATACTATGAGTACCTTCGGTATCAGAGTATAAAAACTTGAAAGCTGTTTGTAAATTATCCATCATATATTGTAGATTGCACTTTAAATTCTGTTCCCGAAAATGTAGCTTACTTCTGCGCTGTACATGAAGGCTCGTTAAGGTTTTTGCCTACTTTTAGGTGGAATATAAAATAGCCATATTATCAAGTAAAACAAGTGAGAACGTTGCAGTCGGGCGGAGCCGACTGCGTAATACTCTGATACCATTTTAAGAACAGCTGAAAGCAAGTGAACAGAACATTTTTGCTGGTGTATGGGTGACCCGAAATCGGCCTTCCAAGTTTTTGGGGACGGGAGGGGCGTGGTCGATCTTAAGGGGTGACCAGAAGTCTATTTTGCAAATTTTGTGATTTTAGCCCTAAAACTGTGGAAGATATACATTTTCGCGATTTTTGGGGCGTGGCCCCAAAATTTTTCCGATCTTTAGAGGGGGTGACAAGAAGTCTATCTTCCAATTTTGGTGACTCTAGCTCTGAAACTGTTGAAGATATAAACTTTCACGATTTTTATGGGCGGGAGGGGGCGAGACCCCCAAATTTTTTGGCCGATCTTTAGAAGATTTGGCCAAAAGTCTACCCTTAAAGTTTTGTGACAATAATAAGCTGTGCGAGATATAGGCTTCCGTGTTTCGTGGGGGCGGGGTGGCTTGGGTGCGTTCAAGTGGGCGTGGCCGGAAAATCCAGGACGGAATCTTTTGGGGTGGTCAGCCCTAGTCTAAATTCCAAATTTGGGGACTCTAGCTTCAAAATTGCGGGAAATATACACGTGCTATCGAATTGTGCATTCATGTATATCGATTTTCGCGATAATTTTTTTTCTGTAGAGGATGTCACCAGTAATATATACTCAAAATATGGTGACAGCTCCAAAACTGCGGGAGATATAAGCATTTCAAATTATTTTGGGACGGGGAACTGGTGGGCGTAATAATGGGTGTGGCCGATAAACCTAGCATCCAATTTTTCGGGAGGTCACTAACAATATACCTACCAAATTTAATTACTCTAGCTTCAAAATTGTGGGAGATATTCTCGTTTAATCGATTTGTGATTTGAGGTGCATCGACATGTTATCGATTTGCCAGCCTCCCAGTGGGCGTGGCATAAATTTGAAACAAACTTGATCTGACGCAGATAGCTATAATCATAACACAAAAGATTTCAAGAGTCTATCTAATATCGATTCGGAAATACGTGCGTTCATCCAGACAGACAGACAGACGGACGGCCTGACGGACATCCGACAAAACCAATATACTATGAGTACCTTCGGTATCAGAGTATAAAAAACAAGTGGGAAAGGATTATCTTCGGCGTACCGAAGATTCTATACTCTTCTCGAACCTTTAGGCAATTTTCACTCTGCCAACCGCACCACTAAAATTTCAATAGAAGTAAATAATCTTTTTATCGCGTGGCATTTATTTTTTATACCCTGAACCCATTAAAAATGAGTAAAAAGGGTATAATGAAGTTGCGCAAAAGTATGTAACAGGCATAAGGAAGCATCTCCGACCCTATAAAGTATATATATTATTGATCAGTATCAACAGCCGAGTAGATCTAGCCATGTCCGTCTGTCTGTCCGTCTGTATGAACACACAGATATCAGAGACTACAAGAGCTAGAGACTTCATATTTGGAACATAAGTTCTCCTAATCCCGGGACAGATCAAGTTTATTTCATTTTATCGATAACTCGTGCCGTTTAAAAGTTATCGATAAATTTCGATTTAAGACTATCGTTTTTGGGACATAACTTCAAAGTTATAAGAGCTAGAGACATTTGGCATGTATAATCTCGAATAGCATACACATGTAACAAATATTTCACTTTTTGGATACCACCCCCCGAACCCCCCAAGAGATCAAAAAACCCATTTTTGAAGGTACGACCTTGCAATTTGGGTTGGTCACACATTTTATTGCCAATTGTATGCTTCAAAATTTTCAATAAGATCAGACAATAAATACAGAAGTTAATTAAGATTTAATAAATTGCTTAAACTGCTTACACTACTTGTACTGTTTGTACTGCAGCATGTGTGTGTTTAGATTAGTATGAATGATTGTAAGGACTGGGTTCAGAGTATCTCGTAGTCGGGCACTCCCGACTAGATCAAACTTCTATGTTTATTGTCCGATCTTTCTGAAATTTTAAGAAGATAACATTGGCTATAAAATGTGTGACCAAAAAATGCGTTTTTTCAAATTTGGGGGAAGGGGGGTGGTATCCAAAAAGTTTTTACATGTGTATGCTATTCGAGATTATACATACCAAATTTGGGGCCTCTAGGTCTTATAACTTGTAAGGTATAGCCCAAAAACGCTAGTCAGAAATCAAAATTTATCGATAACTTTTGAATGGGTCGAGTTATCGATAAAATGAAATAAACTGTCCCGGCACTACGAGAACTTATATTCTCTGTCTCTTATAGTCTCTGAGATCCACGTGTTCGTACAGACAGACATACAGACGGACAGACAGACAGACAGACGGACATGGCTAGATCGACTCGTCTTTTGATACTGATCAAGAATATATATACTTTATATGGCTGGAGATGCTTCCTTATGCCTGTTACATACTTTTGCACAAAACCATAATACCCTTTTTACCCATTTTTAATGGGTTCAGTGTATAAAAAATGAAAATAAATGATCAGTCGCCGCAGGTAATCGAACTCGGGACCTTGCGTTTGTCAGCGCGTCACTTTACCCCTTAAGACACATCAGATTTATGGATATTTATCCCATGTTCTTAAAGCTATCGCGATACAACTTTGCACAGATACTTATTATTCAAAGAGACATCACATTGGTTGCCTAAAGGTTCGAAAAGAGTATAACATCTTCGGCACGCCGAAGATAATCGTTCCCCACTTGTTATACTCTGATACCGAAGGTACTCATAGTATATTGGTTTTTTCGGATGCCCGTCAGGCCGTCCGTCTGTCTGTCTGGATGAACGCACGTATTTCCGAATCGATATTAGATAGACTCTTGAAATCTTTTGTGTTATGATTATAGCTATCTGCGTCAGATCAAGTTTGTTTCAAATTTATGCCACGCCCACTGGGAGGCTGGCAAATCGATAACATGTCGATGCACCTCAAATCACAAATCGATTAAACGAGAATATCTCCCACAATTTTGAAGCTAGAGTAATTAAATTTGGTAGGTATATTGTTAGTGACCTCCCGAAAAATTGGATGCTAGGTTTATCGGCCACACCCATTATTACGCCCACCAGTTCCCCGTCCCAA
The DNA here is from genome assembly GCA_035042425.1 of Drosophila flavopinicola. Lineage (NCBI taxonomy): Eukaryota > Metazoa > Arthropoda > Insecta > Diptera > Drosophilidae > Drosophila > Drosophila flavopinicola. The sequence continues at coordinate 53,889 of JAWNLL010000495.1, read as the reverse complement.
AATAATTTGAAATGCTTATATCTCCCGCAGTTTTGGAGCTGTCACCATATTTTGAGTATATATTACTGGTGACATCCTCTACAGAAAAAAAATTATCGGGAAAATCGATATACATGAATGCACAATTCGATAGCACGTGTATATTTCCCGCAATTTTGAAGCTAGAGTCCCCAAATTTGGAATTTAGACTAGGGCTGACCACCCCAAAAGATTCCGTCCTGGATTTTCCGGCCACGCCCACTTGAACGCACCCAAGCCACCCCGCCCCCACGAAACACGGAAGCCTATATCTCGCACAGCTTATTATTGTCACAAAACTTTAAGGGTAGACTTTTGGCCAAATCTTCTAAAGATCGGCCAAAAAATTTGGGGGTCTCGCCCCCTCCCGCCCATAAAAATCGTGAAAGTTTATATCTTCAACAGTTTCAGAGCTAGAGTCACCAAAATTGGAAGATAGACTTCTTGTCACCCCCTCTAAAGATCGGAAAAATTTTTGGGGCCACGCCCCAAAAATCGCGAAAATGTATATCTTCCACAGTTTTAGGGCTAAAATCACAAAATTTGCAAAATAGACTTCTGGTCACCCCTTAAGATCGACCACGCCCCTCCCGTCCCCAAAAACTTGGAAGGCCGATTTCGGGTCACCCATACACCAGCAAAAATGTTCTGTTCACTTGCTTTCAGCTGTTCTTAAAATGGTATCAGAGTATTACGCAGTCGGCTCCGCCCGACTGCAACGTTCTCACTTGTTTTACTTGATAATATGGCTATTTTATATTCCACCTAAAAGTAGGCAAAAACCTTAACGAGCCTTCATGTACAGCGCAGAAGTAAGCTACATTTTCGGGAACAGAATTTAAAGTGCAATCTACAATATATGATGGATAATTTACAAACAGCTTTCAAGTTTTTATACTCTGATACCGAAGGTACTCATAGTATATTGGTTTTGTCGGATACCCGTCAGGCCGTCTGTCTGTCTGGATGAACGCACGTACATATTTCCGAAACGACATAAGATAGAGACAATTGAAATTTTTTGTGTTATCATTGTAGCTACATATCTGCTTCTGATCAAGTTTGTTCCAAATTTATGCCACGCCCGCTGGCAAATCGATAACATGTCGATACACCTCAAATCACAAATTGATAAAACGTGAATATTTCCCACAATTTTGAAGGTAGTCATCAAATTTGGTAGGTATGTTGCCGGTAACCTCCCCCAAGAAATTGCATCGTAGGTTTTTGGCCACGCCCACTTGTACACCCACCAGCCCCCCATCTAAAATTAATAGGAAATGCTCATATCTCCCGCAGTTTTAGAGTTAAAGTCACCATATTTCAAATATATATTACTGGTGACGTCCTCTACAGATCTAATTTCGACCACGCCCATCTCCCGCCCCCGTAATCGCGAAAATCGATATACATGAATGCACAATTCGGTAACACGTGTATATTTCCTGCAATTTTAAAGCTAGAGTCCCCAAATTTGGAACTTAGACTAAAGCTGACCAGCCCAAAAGATTGAACGAAACACGGAAGCCTATATCTTGCACAGTGTAAGATCTAGGGCCACCAAACTTTGAGGGTAGACTTCTGGCCAAGTTCTCTAAAAAATTTTTGGGACCACGCCCCCTCCCGCCCCTTAAAAATCGTGAAAATTTATATTTTCCACAGTTTTAGGGCTAAAATCACCAAATTTGCAAAATAGACTTCTGGTCACCCCCTTTTAAGATCGACCGCGCCCCCTCCCGTCCCCAAAAACTTGGAAGGCCGATTTCTGGTCACCCATACAAAAATATTCTGTTCACTTGCTTTCAGCTGTTCTTAAAATGGTATCAGAGTATTACGCAGTCGGCTCCACCCGACTGCAACGTTCTCACTTGTTTTTTTTTATTTTTTCCTGAGACGCGCTTTATTTATAGTTTGGTCGTGTGTTAACTTGGCATAACCATGCCCCTTTTGTCACGTGTGTGTGTGGGCGGCGGACACAATGTGAAAATGTATTTTTAATTAATTAAGCAACAAAACAAAAACACAAAATATTGAAATGCAGGAATAAAACAAGTGGGGAAGGAATCTCTTCGGCGTGCCGAAGATTCTATACTCTTTTCGAACCTTTAGGCAATTTTCACTCTGCCAACTGCACCACTGAAATTTCAATAGTAGTAAAAAATCGTTTTATTTATTTATTTATTTTTTTGCTCTAAGAATTGGTATCATTTGAATTTAAGTTTTTCTTTTAAATTATTGAATTCAAGCTATTTGATATATATTTGAAAAAAATAATTAGAAACAAGAGTGCTCTAGTCGGGAGTGCCCGACTAGGAGATACCCTGAACCCAGTTCTGACTTCCATTAATACTTGCCTAATAGTGTGCATACATACAAACACACACATACTGCAAGCAGTGCATGCGGCTTAAGCAGTTAGCTTGCTTTTCGCTGAGCCCCATACACTGGAAAGTTAAATCTCAAATAACTTCTGTGTTTATTGTCCGATCTTACTGAAATTTTTGGGACATACAATTGTCAATAATATGTGTAACCAAAACAAATTGCAGGGTCGTATCTTCAACTTTTGGGGGATTGGAGGGTGGTATCCAAAAAGTGAAATATTTGTTACATGTGTATGCATTCGAGACTATGCATGCCAAATTTGGGGCTTTAGCTCTTATATCTTTGAAGCTATGTCCCAAAAACGCTAGTCTAAAAACCTGATCTGTCCCTGGATTAGGAGAACTTATATTCCAAATATGAAGTCTCTAGCACTTGTAGTCTCTGATATCCGCGAGTTCATACAGAAGGACGGACAGACAGATAGACAGAAAGACAGACAGAAAGACAGACAGACAGACAGACAGACAGACAGACAGACAGACGGACATGGCTAGATCGACTTGGCTGTTGATACTGATCAATAATATATATACTTTATATGGTCGGAGATGCTTCCTTATGCATGTTACATACTTTTGCACAACTTCATTATACCCTTTTTACCCATTTTTAATGGGTTCAGGGTATAAACAAGCACACGAACCTTTTGATTTTTCTAAATCTAACATTCTCATCTATGTATGTATGTAAATATATCTTGCTTTGTCAATTTAAAAGGAGGCTACCAGCAATCTACATACCGAATTCGATGACTCCTGCTTTCGAATGGGGAAAGAATCATGTTTTATTTATTTGAGATCTTAGGTGTACAGCATGATATCAATTTAGCATGCCTCCCAGTCGACGTGGCACAAAAATCTTAATAATGCATTCATACAGACAGACGGACAGCATGACGGACATTGAACAGAACCAATATATGTATGTACTATGAACACCTATGGTATTTTACTCTTTTCGAAGAAAATATTATATTAAGTTTGTGCTGAAGTTTGTAACGCATAGAAGGAAGGGTCGGAGACCCCAAAAATTACTGCCAGTCTGCTTAGAATGACAAAACAAATTGATCTAGCCATGTCCGTCTGTCTGAGCTATCGCTATAAAACTTTGCACAGATAATTACTATTCAAAGGGACAGTACATTGGTTGGAACCGGCCGGATCGGACCACTATGTCTTATAGCTGCCATACAACTGGACGCCGGGTTTGGCCATAAATCCCATGTTTACAATGATATCGCAATGAAACTTTGCACACATGCTTAAAGTTGTATATAAAGTTTTGCCTATTGGTGCAAAGTATAATTATTTGCAATTGAGTTAAATATGACTCTTCAAAGTAATCACCCCCAGCTCCTCGGACACTTTCAGTTGTGTAAATGTGATCCAACCCGGCCAATCCTGTCCATTGCTTAATGTAACCGCATACGAGGGATCGACCCCATTGATACTGCCTGAAGTGTCCACCATATTCGCCGCTGAAAATAGACAAAGATGCACATGAGCAAAGCTAAACAGCTAAAAAACCAATGTGTTGGTAAACTGTTTGAGGGAGTGAACGATGCTTGTGGAGCTGCTTTGTGACCACAGATAGTCGCCGGGAAAGTTCAGCTCATTTAGCGCACTCAAATGCAGCGAGTCCTCAAAAACAACAGCCTAAAAGAAGGAAAAGTTGCTTAACACAACTGCTTTTATAAAAGCACATGGTGAACATCAACTTACGCCCTGCACCAGAAGGTTTGGAAGCTGAAGCGGCTCTAGACGCCAGACCAACTGCTGTATGAATTGTGTCCACTTCAAGCCATTGATAAGTTCGCAGTTTATATCATCGGTTTGTTGCAGGCGCTGTTGCCTACTGGACGGCAAGGATTCGAGTTGCTTAGATGGCTTCGACTGCAGCAGTTCCAGACGTTGCGCATTGATTGAACCGTTCAATTGCAGAGTGGCATTCTGTACGTAGAATGCTACATTGTTCAACTTATTGATGTTGAGCTCCTGTCCTTGAACGACAACAAAGTCTAACTGATCATAGTCATAGCTGAAGAGCTGCGGCTGACGCTTTGAACGACCGCTGCCTAAGCCTTGAAGCGGTTGTTTTAGCTGACGTATCTGCTGCAGCAGGTCATGCAGAACCACCGCAGCATCCGCTGGCCTCCAAGGCTCCTCATTCACATGGAGTGTATCCAGAACAGCGCCTTTATTGATGAGCAGCGGGGTATTAAGCTTCGCGTAATGTTTTAGCTCGGGCACTGCTGTTGCTTGGAGTAGCTGCTCAGTGAGCTTAAGCAGATTGTCCTGCTCATTCACCCAGTCGCGTATAAAGTCCTGTATCTCTTGCAGATCATGTAGCTCTGAGTTGCGTGGCAGCAGCTGTGTGTGTAGCCGAAACAGACCAGAGGTGGCCGCCAGCCGCGGCACTAGCAGCAAAGGCGGCAGCAACTGACGCAGCAGCACCGCACCCGCTAAGCCCTCGTCTCGCTGTTCATCGAGCATGCAGCCGGCCCCATGACGTGTTTGTGTGCCCAGCTCACACGGCGTTGATGGGCTAGCCTCGAAAGCCTCACCATTCCAGACGAGCACATCCAGCTGGAGCAGCGTGTGCGTGTCAAAATACACGCGATGCTGCACAAGCAGCAGCAGATCATCCCGATAACTGCACACCGGCACGGGCAGGAAGAGCTCGACCAGACCAAAGTTCTGACCCAGCAGCGTTTTGGGCACCAACTGGCCCTGTACATAGGCGAGAACCTGTGGCCGCTGACCACCCAGAGCCAGATAGCTGCGTCCGCCCATTTGGAAGGCGGATGAGCACCTCATCAGACTGGCCCACGGCCAGCAGTAAATCGCGACCTGTGTCCAGCACGGCTAGCGCCGTGATCGACTGCTCCAGCTGCAGGCGCTGCACAATCCAGAACTCCAGGCCATCCACATTATATGCATAAATGTTAAGGGTTCGTTTGTGCACCATTGCGATATAATCGAGATTTTCCACAACAAACGGCAGCATATTACTAATATTGCTGCCCAGCGGCCACTGCCAGAACTGTGCCAAGCCGACGCCCACCTCCAGGCGATACCAGCGCATCTGCTGTTGCGTGGACAGCAGCAGCAAACTCTCTGGTTGCTGCGCCTTAGAGTTCCAGCGCTCGTAACTGAGCATTGCATCAATGCCCGTCGGCACAGGTAACGGTTGCAATGGCTTATAGCTGACAGAGTCGGTGGCATCGATGAGAGCTTGCTGCTGTAGAAGTACATCTTGGCTTCGTCGACCCACAAAGTAGACGCTGCCATTGTGCTGCAGCTGCAGCCATTGCGACACATCCACCCCCAGCGTAAATCGCAGATCCTCTACGACGCGACTGAGCACGAGCATTTCACGCGTGCGCCACTTGGACAGCTGCAATTGCTGCAGTTGCGCCAGATAGATATCGAGCGATGTGGCATCCACCACATTGGCTTCGATGTCTGGAGCCTGACGGCTGCCTAGCATATCACGCTCACTCCCAACAACCGCTTGATTCTGTGTGTCGCCTGCCTTCGCTTTGATGGCGGCCTCCAGCTGACGTAACGCAGCACACGAGCATATTATTAGGCAACACGTGAGCACATTTTTATACTCTTTTCGAAGAAAATAGTATATTAAGTTTGTGCTGAAGTTTGTAACGCATAGAAGGAAGCGTCTGAGACCCCCAAAAGTTACTGCCAGTATGCTTAGAAAAACAAAACAAATTGATCTAGCCATGTCTGTCTGTCTGTCTGCCTGTCTGTATGTATGCAAACTAGTCCCTCAGTTTTTGAGCTATCGCGATGCAACTTTGCACAGACACTTATTATTCAAGTGGACAACTGCTTGCACTGCTTGTACTGCAAGTAAGAGTGCTCTAGTCGGGAGTGCCCGACTACGAGATACCCTGAACCCGGTCATTAAAATCATTCATACTAATCTAAGCACACACATGCTGCTGTACAAGCAGTACAAGCAGTTTAAGCAATTAGCTTGCTTTTCACTGAGCCCCACACCATGGAAAGGTAAATCTTAAATTACTTTTGTTTTTATTGTCCGATCTTTGTGAAATTTTTAGGACATAAAATTGGCTATAAAATGGGCGATCAAACCAAGTTACAAGGTCATACCTTCAAGAATTAGTGTTTTTCACTTTTGGGGGGATTTGGGGTGGTATCCAAAAAGTGAAATATTTTGTACATGTGTATGCTATTCGAGATTATACATACCAAATTTGGTGCATCTAGCTCTTATAACTTGTAAGACCAAAAAAGCGGTTCTCAAATCGGAAAAACAGACGGACATGGCTAGATCGACTCGGCTGTTGATACTGATGAAGAATATATATACTTAATATAGTCGGAGATGCTTCCTTATGCCTGTTACATACTTTTGCACAAAATGGGTTCAGGGTATAAAAAGTGAAAATAAATGACCAGTCGCTGCTGAGTTTCGTACCCAGGACCTTTCGTTTGCCAGGGCGTCGCTTTACACCCTACGCTACAAACCGTTTTGATGATCGATGACAAAATCCCTTGAAGTGCAGACTGACTAAAGCTTACTAGCGCTTGACTTTGCTTGCTCATAAGCACCTGTTCTTTCAAAATATTTAATGACGCATTTCGCTGTTTATGACTCAATCGTTTTGTGATTTTACCCATTGATGAGTTATAAGGATGTTCAAGTTTACAAGGAAATTGAAAGCAATTGCTTAGAAAACATCGGATTTATGGCCAAAACCGACTTAGAGTTGTATGTCAGCTATAAGATATAGTGGTCCGATCCGGCCGGCTCCGACTTATGTGCTGTTTCTTTAAATAGTAAGTATCTGTACAAAGTTGCAATCCGGCATTTTTTATTTTTTTATTTTATTTTATTTATTGTCGACTACTGACAGTCGACACAAAAGAATTTATATAAAATTATAAAAAAATTTTAATGTATATACAAGAATTTAAATAAATTTAAAATCGTAAACATATTAAATTAAAGAAATAAAGTTAAAATTACGTTAGGCTCTGGGGATATCAATAGCAAAATTAAATCATTGGTCCAACATTTGTTGCAAGGATTGGGGAAACCCAGAAAAAACCCAATCAAACCAAAAATCAATAAAAATTTGTTAAGTAGTTAATGAGTTAGTATATATTAGAAAGTATTTTATAAAGTGAAAGATAGAAGATAGAGAGAGAATATAGAAAAATAAAGGAGGGAAATAAAGAAAGAAAAGGGAAAATAGATTTAACTAAACACGGGCAGAGGTGTCCCGTAAATACAAAAGAATATACGATTTTATTAGTGGGAGAGAGAGCTCAACCGAGATGACATGGAACACTTTGTTGTAGTCCTTGCAAAGAACACGAAGAGGATTGTGCAAAGCGTAATCAGTCGTGCATGAAGGTAAAATCAAGGGGACGTAGTTTCTTGTTGGCCTACTAGGCACAAAAAAGTTTAGGCGAGCTAACAGAAAGGAAGAGTCTATGTCGCCGTTAATTAACTTGTGTAGGAAGACAACACCAAGCGTTGTTCTACGGTTAAGTAACGACGGAAGATTAATAAGTAACAGCCTACTGGAATACGATGGCAAACGGAGATTGGGATCCCAGTTAAGTCCACGTAAGGCAAAGAGCAGAAATTGCTTCTGCACGGATTCTATACGCTCTTGGAAGTTTTGGTACTGCGGACACCAAATACATGAGCAGTATTCAAGGATAGGACGAACTAAAGAAACATATAGCAGTTTTGTGGTGAAAGGATCGTTAAATTCTTTCGACCAACGCTTAATAAAGCCAAGTACACCTCTGGCCTCATTAGTGATAGTCGACATATGCATATTAAAGTTAAGCTTGTTGTCAAAAATGACTCCAAGATCTTTAACTGTAAAGATACGTTGCAATGGAACATTGTCAATCGTATAAGTGGTTAAGTAGGGTCTAGTCCGACTAAAAGTCATGAACATACATTTTGAACAATTTAGCTGCAGTTGATTGGCCGAACACCAGCGCTGCATAGAGTTCAAATCATCTTGCAGATGAGTATGACACAAGGGATCGGTGTACGAAAAAATAAGTTTCACATCATCTGCGTACATAAGAATACGAGAGTGTGATACAATCGAAGGCAGGTCATTAATGAAAAGAGTAAACAATAAAGGTCCAAGATGACTACCTTGAGGTACACCAGAAGTAACTTGAACCATTTTCGAGGTAGTCGACCTAAGCAATACTCTTTGAGTGCGACCTTTCAAATAGGTGGCAATCCATAAAAGAAATGAGGGAGGGAATCCTAAACAATCAAGCTTATATAGCAATATATCATGGTTAACAGAGTCAAATGCTTTACTGAAGTCAGTATATATAACGTCAGTTTGCATTTTCGATAGAAATGCATCATTTACCAGGGAGGTAAATTCAAGCAAGTTGGTCGAAGTGGACCGACTCTTAATAAAACCATGTTGGGCAGGGGAAATAATCGACTTACAGAGATGTTGCAAAGTCGAAGTAAGGATTTTTTCAAATAATTTTGGGATGGCTGATAACTTTGCAATACCTCTATAATTCGAAATATCTGACTTCCCACCTTTTTTATGTAAAGGAATCACAAACGATTCCTTCCATATAGATGGGAAGACTGCAGAATCAAGGGATAGATTAAAAAGCTTTAGCAATGGTTGAATAAGCGAATTAAAGCACTCCTTGAGCACACAACTAGGGATGTTGTCAGGCCCTGGAGAGAAAGAAGATTTTAGAGATTTAATAGAAGATAGAAGTGAAGTGTTAGAGATGGTTGGGGTAAATAGGTGGTTAGAAGGCGAAATTTGAAAATGATAAGACACATTAGTAGGGGTGACAGAGGAATAGGTTGACTGAAAAAATTTAGCAAATAGGTCAGAAGCAGCAGAATCATTACTAGCTTTTTCTATCCCAAGAAAAAACGAAGAAGGCAAACCAGAAGATTTGCGCTTGGAATTCACAAAGTTGTAAAATTGTTTAGGATCCTGACTAAACTGACGTTTGCAGCGAGCAAGATAATTCTCATAGCATTGAGAGTTTAGAAGAAAAAAGTTTGACTTGGCTATAGAATATTTAGACAAATCGAAATTGGAGCCAGACTTCTTAAATTTTTTAAAACACTTTGATTTTTGGTTTTTTAAATAAGAAAGTCTTGGCGTGAACCATGGTGGTTTCTTCAAACCAGATGTTCGAATGTATTTTGGTATACAAACGTCAAAGAGCGCATATATGTTTTCGTAGAATCTTTTAATAGCTACATCTATATCAACAGCATTGTCTAAAAAAGACCAATCAGTTGAATAAATAAGCTGATTAAGTAGGGTGTAATTCCCCTTACGAAAACAAAATATTGGCATATTTGAGGTTGGTGAAGGTAAGGCGGAAGCTTTTGAAAAGAAAAGAGAAATTTCTATAGTGGGATGGTAAGAATCTTCAGGGACAGTTACTGGAGGTGACCTAGACACAGAAGCACTGGGACAGTCGTTGATAAAAACGAGATCAAGTATTCTATTCAATTGGTTATGAATTGAATTGATCTGAAACAACGAAAGATCAAACATGCCATCAATAAAATCATGCTGAGCTGACGGAATAAGATAATTTGTGCTGCTGAAAAATGACCATATGATATTTGGCAGATTAAAATCGCCTAAAACCACAAAAAGGTCATTATCACGCACATGGGTAGAAACTTCTCTGATATAAGATATGTGTCTCATATAAACTTGAATATCAGAAGAGGGAGGGATATAAGAGCAAGTAATAAAAAGAGCCATTGATGGGAATATTACTTTAGCAGCAACAATTTCTACATCAGCGGGCATAGTAAAATTAAAAAGTTCAGATTGGAGCGTGGCTTTAATGGCAATTAGAACACCACCACCTCTAGTCGGCCGGTCACGTCTATAGATATTAAAATTATTTGAAAAAATCTCGCAATCAGAAACAGTAGTGTTTAACCAAGTTTCAGAGAAAGCGATAATATCTGACTCAAAAGATGTGCTATTTGAGAATTGACTTTTAAGTTTAGACATAAGGCCTCTAACATTCTGATATTGAATGGTAGTTAAATCAAAATTCAGTTTTTTGAGGGATTGCTGGATGCTGAACTACCAGCTGGAAGTGTGACAGGTGGAGGGATGTTTCGAATTTTTGGCTTAAATTCATGAACAATCATGTGTGGTGGCCAAAATTTCGGGTCACAAATTATGTGGAAAGTGTCATTTGGAACACTTATTTTGAAAGACGCTATTTCACGAGGTGAAGAAAAATTAAATTTGGTGACTAATACGCTAGCGATAGTTTTGCTAGCAATGTATGAGACTATAGAGTCAGAAGTAGTATCAGAAGCAAGCCTAGATATAAAAACTTGCTTCCTAGGGGCAATCACATTTAAAACTGGTGGTTGCGCTGAAATTGCAATATTAGAATTGTTGCTAATTCCATTTGTAATCGGGCTATGAGTTGTTCTGCGTTTCCGCCGAGAAACAACTCGCACCGATGTTGACAGATCTACAGAAGGGGGTATGATAGGATCCACTGTGGTTGGTAGTGGAGTAATTTGGAGGGATGGAGAAGGAGACAAAGAAAGTATTGGCGAAACGTCCACATTTTTTGGAGTTGCCAAAAGAGTCGGAGTACACTGGGCAGCAGAAGGCGGCACAGATACAGGCACACTTAAGAAGTGCGACTCTAGCTGGCGAGCAGGGGGGGACTCAAATTTATATTGGCTAAGCAGTTCAGCGCTTGATTCGAAATCATTCGCAAGAAGCTTAGCCACAGTTTGCAATTTAGTAAACTGATTTCTCACGGAATTATACATGCGTGAGAAGTCAGTTTGTATGTCTATGCATACTGGGCACGACCATTTCAATCCACCGCTGCCTTTTTTAGCAATTGCGGTGACTTTGTCACATTCGCGACCAGTAAGTCCTGCACATTTAGCATGCATAATATTATCACACAGCCAACAGAAAATAAATTGTGGCTGTGCAGCATCATCAGCCTGCTTAAAAGTGCAATTAAGTTTGCAGCACGACATATTGACTACTGGGGTCTAATAAATTACACAAATATGATACAGAAATTTGCGAGAGCGCAAAGCAAAGAGAGGCGTAGAAATTGAAGCAACCAAAAAAAAGCACTCAAGTTTAACTCAAAACTAGAGTCAATACACAAATAATAATGCGTGTGAAGAACAAAACAATAACAACAAGTTAGGTGAGCGCGGCGCACAAAGAGAATATGCACAGGCGAACACACGCACAAACAGATGCTTGCAAACGAAAGCACCGAAACAAGATAAGCAGACGAAAAAAAGAACACAAACAACAAGTGCAGAACTGACGCCGCGTTAATAAATTGAATAATTGCTATTATTCTATGCACAGCTGATAAAACTTTGCACAAAAACCAAAGCGTTATCACTTGACCACAATATTGGGTAAATTTTAGATAATTAAATGCTTTAACAGCGTTAAGAAAAAATAAAAGTTGCAGAGCACAATAAAACACGTCAATTACACTCAAGCTGAGATCTCTCTTGGGGGAGGCAACAGGAGTAAACGAAAAAGGTCAGACGCTGTTAATCGGGGACGATTAGGTTTGAGCAATGAAGTTGTAGAGGCCGCTTTCGGGCTGGGTGTGACAAGTCTAGGGTTGGTGAATCAACCGGTTTGTTCGACAGTCAAGGTGGCCGCCACGATCGATTCGGAGGCGGCGGTGAGGAGTTATTCCCTCCCGAGTACCCCGAATAGATCGTCAGCTACACTTGTCACAGAGGAGTCGGTCGACCTACTCGTAGTCAGGGTGGCCGCCACGATCAATTCGGAGGCGGTGGTGAGGAGTTATTCCCACCCGAGTACCCCGAATAGATGGTCAGCCGCACTTGTCACAGAGGAGTCGCTCGACCTACCCGTAGTCAAGGAAGCCCCGGAGTCTGTGGAGTCGGATCCTATGGTGCAGGCGTTTTTGGAGGAGGAACTGGAGTTGTTTGACGGGCTCAAGGTTGTGTCCCATATTGGAGACCATCGGATCATTATGAGAGATGATAAGCCGCTCAAACAACGATACTACCCCAAAAACCCTGCGATGCAAAAAAATCGTCGAACTTAAAGGAATTACGCCAGTGCCTGGGAATGGCATCACGGTATCGGCGTTTTGTGCCGAATTTTGCATTTATTATCCAACCTATGACGACTCTGCTGAAGAAAGGGAAGAAATGGTCGGTGGGTGCAGAACAGCTGGCAGCCCTGTTGAAACGCAGCCTGACAAGTGTCCATGATCTCGCGTGTCCCGACTTTTCAAAAAAATTCGTTCTTCAAACCGATGCAAGCGATCATGACCTAGGCGCGATTTTGACACAGAGTATAGGAGGCCAGGAGAGGGTAATCGCATATGCCAGTCGTAAATTGCTGAACGCAGAGGTAAATTATTCAGCCACCGAAAAGGAGTGTTTGGCCATAGTGTGGTCAATTCGGAAAATGAGGTGTTACTTGGAAGGATACAGGTTCGACGTCATAGCGGACCATATGGCTCTTAAATGGTTGAACTTGATAGAGAGTCCTTCCGGTAGGATCGCACGCTGGGCTCTGAAGTTACAACAGTACCAGTTTGACGTGTATTACCGTCAACGGAAGCTTAATGTGGTGGCCGACGCGTTGTCGAGGCAGCCCCTAGAGGCGTTTCAGCAGGCAGTAGAGGAGGAATCCCCCTGCCGATGGATAGCCAAGCGCATCGCCCGAAAAGTTCACCGATTTCATCAGGGAAAACGGGAACTTGTACCGTTACTAAGGATACCGCGCCAACGATGAGGATTATCTCACCAAGGAGTGCGTAAAACAATTCCGAGGTTGACACAACGATACTATTGGCCGGGGATGTTTAGGGATGCGGCTCGATACGTGAAGTGTTGCGAAGTTTGTCAGAAGTTTAAGGTCGAGCAGTTAAAGCCAGCAGGCCAAATGCTCACCCGCCAGGTGGCAGAGCCATGGACCGTGTTATGTGCGGACTTCGTTGGCCCACTACCACGTTCCAAACATGGGAATACAATGCTTTTGGTCTTCCACGACGCGGTTTCCAAGTGGGTAGAGCTGATCCCCCTAAGGAAGTCACACAGACAATGTGACACAGTTCACGAGCCGAACGTTCAAGTCATTTATGAAATCCCTCAGAGTGGAGGTACAATATATTGCGCCGTATTGTCCCCAGGAAAATCCCACAGAAAGGACAAAGCGTACGGTGAAAACGATGATAGCGCAATTTATAAAAAACTACCAAAGTTCTTGGGACGAACTGCTCCCATAAATCTCATTGGCCATAAATTCCAGCATCGCGGACTTCACCGGTTACTCTCCGGCGTTTCTCGTGCAATGAAGGGAGCCCCGCCTTCGCTATATGACGAACTAACGCCAGGGTCAGCGAACACCTCGGAACAACCAAAGGAGAAGGCGAAAAGGTTAAAGGAAGTCTTTGATATCGCCCGCAGCATCATGCAGCGTGCCTCCCAAGACCAGGGTCGACATTATAACCTGCGTCGACGAGAGTGGAGAGCATCCCTCAAGTCACTGGTACTGCTAGGCCAACATCTGCTCTCCAAAGCTGCTGACGGATTTCCAGCGAAGCTTGCACCGAAATATAACGGCGCATATCGGGTGGCAAAATTCGTATCCCGTAACATCGTTCAGCTGGTTCGAGAAGGCAAAGAAGGCGGATCGTCCCTCCCCCGCTCACATAAGATATAATATATAATATAATATAATAATATAATATAATAATATATAATATAGATATAATAAGAGTCAGTCGCATGAAGCGCAGGTAAAATAACACGTAAAGTTAACACGTAACGTCGCATGAAGCGAAACTATTGTTAAGAAGATGAACAGGCAGACGTGTTGCGCTCACGCATAGCTGCAAGCTCGTGATCCGATGCACAAAGCCCAGTTTGCCAAGGAGAGCCATCGTGGTGGAGAGCAAAAGCTTAAGGGGTGAATTCGGATGGGAAGCTATTTGGCAGCCGAGTAGGGCGTGTGACGAGAGGTCAAAGTTGAGAGTTCAAACTGAGTGGACGTGTTCATAAGAAAGTGAAGCGTGAGAAAAATTGAAGAGAACGAGAAACGGAGATAGAGATCAACGGTCAGTAATAATAGCTGTTTACTTAATTTAAATAATCTTAATATATTAAGTTTGTTGGCGGGAGTTAATAAAAACTAAGTGTATTAACCTAAAGAAAATATACTGCACGCATTTGTTTAAATTATGTTTTTTATATATTAGTAGATATCTTGTTCAGTGTACGCGTGGTTCTAGCCCGGTACATAGTAATTGGTATGCTCGAGGCTCTAGCCCCAGCACATTTTGAGAAAGTGTGTGTTCGAGGCTCTGGCCCGGCACGACAAAGCGACGGATGTACGTGGTTTTTAGCCCGACCCGGAATATTGGTGTCCCAGGGGAGTGGAGACAGCCTCAGCAAAAATGTAGGGATTATTATCACCCCGTCTCTCATTGCCCCAACGATTTATAAATATTCTTGTAAACCGACCTTGGCCCGACTGAGATTTGTACCTCGGCCAACGAACTACCTTATATTGTCATTCTAAGCATACTGGCAGCAACATTTGGGGGTCTCCGTCGCTTCCTTTTTCAGCGATTTTCAAATGTGTTCGGTGGCGTAAGTGGTAAGTGAAAGTTACTGCCAGTATGCTTAGAAAAACAAAACAAATTGATCTAGCCATGTCTGTCTGTCTGTCTGTATGTATGAAAACTAGTCCCTCAGTTTTTGAGCTATCGCGATGCAACTTTGCACAGACACTTATTATTCAAGAGGACAGCACATTGGTCGGAGCCGGCCGGATCGGACCACTATATCTCATAGCAGCCATACAACTCGAAATCAGTTTTGGCCATAAATCCCATGTTTTCAAAGCTATCGCGATTAAACTTTGTACAGATACTTATTATTCAAACATACATCACATTCGTTGGTGCCGACCGGATCGGACCACTATATCTTATAGCTGCCATACAACTCGAAGTCGGTTTTGGCCATAAATCCGATGTAATGCAATTGCTTTAAATTTCCTTGTACACTTGAACATCATTATAACTTATCAATGAGTAAAATTGCAAAACGATTGAGTCTTAAATAGCGAAGATATGCGTCATTAAATATTTTGAAATACAAGTGCATATGATCAAACAAACCCAAGCGCAAGAAAGCTTTTGGCAGTCTGCTCTTCAAGGGATTTTGTCATCGATCATCAAAGCTGCTTGTGGCGTAAGGGATAAAGTGGCGCCCTGGCAAACGAAGGGTACTGCTAGAGGCCCCAAATATATGTATTATCTCGAATAGCATACACATGTAACAAATATTTCACTTTTTGGATACCACCCCCCAATCCCCCAAAAGTTCAAAAAACGCATTTTTAAAGGTACGATCTTGCAATTTGGGTTGGTCACACATTTTATTGCCAATTGTATGCTTCAAAATTTTCAATAAGATCAGACAATAAATACAGAAGTTAATTAAGATTTAATAAATTGCTTAAACTGCTTACACTACTTGTACTGTTTGTACTGCAGCATGTGTGTGTTTAGATTAGTATGAATGATTGTAAGGACTGGGTTCAGAGTATCTCGTAGTCGGGCACTCCCGACTAGATCAAACTTCTATGTTTATTGTCCGATCTTTCTGAAATTTTAAGGAGATAACATTGGCTATAAAATGTGTGACCAAAAAATGCGTTTTTTCAAATTTGGGGGAAGGGGGGTGGTATCCAAAAAGTTTTTACATGTGTATGCTATTCGAGATTATACATACCAAATTTGGGGCCCCTAGGTCTTATAACTTGTAAGGTATAGCCCAAAAACGCTAGTCAGAAATCAAAATTTATCGATCACTTTTGAATGGGTCGAGTTATCGATAAAATGAAATAAACTGTCCCGGCACTACGAGAACTTATATTCTCTGTCTCTTATAGTCTCTGAGATCCACGTGTTCATACAGACAGACATACAGACGGACAGACAGACAGACAGACGGACATGGCTAGATCGACTCGTCTTTTGATACTGATCAAGAATATATATACTTTATATGGCTGGAGATGCTTCCTTATGCCTGTTACATACTTTTGCACAAAACCATAATACCCTTTTTACCCATTTTTAATGGGTTCAGTGTATAAACAAGTAAGAGTGCTCTAGTCGGAAGTGCCCGACTAGGAGATACCCTGAACCAAGTCCTTACAATCATGCATACTAATCTAAACACACACATGCTGCAGTTCAAGCAGTGCAAGCAGTGCAAGCGGTTTAAGCAGTTAGCTTGCTATTTCGCTGAGCCCCACACAATGGAAAGTAAAATCTTTAAAAACTTCTGTGTTTATTGTCCAAATGAAATTTTTAGGACATAACATTGGCTATAAAATGTGTGACCAAACCAATTTGCAAGGTCGTACCTTTAAAAAATCGTTTTTTAAAATTTGGGGGAAATTGGGGGGTGGTATCCAAAGAGTGAAAAATTTGTTATACATGCCAAATTAGGGGCCTCTAGCTCTTATAACTTGTAAGTAATAGCCCAAAAACGCTTGTCTGAAATCGAAATTTATCGATAACTTTTGAATGGGTCGAGCTATCGATAAAATGAAATAAACTTGATCTGTCCCGGGATTAGGAGAACTTATGTTATAAATATGAAGTCTCTAGCTCTTGTAGTCTCTGATATCCGCGTGTTCATACAGACGGACGGACAGACAGACAGACGGACATGGCTAAATCGACGTGGCTGTTGATACTGATCAAGAATATATATACTTTATATAGTCGGAGATGCTTCCTTATGCCTGTTACATACTTTTGCACAAAACCATAATACCCTTTTTACCCATTTTTAATGGGTTCAGGGTATAAAAATGAAAATAAATGATCAGTCGCCGCAGGTAATCGAACTCGGGACCTTGCGTTTGTCAGCGCGTCACTTTACCCCTTAAGACACATCGGATTTATGGATATTTATCCCATGTTCTTAAAGCTATCGCGATACAACTTTGCACAGATACTTATTATTCAAAGAGACATCACATTGGTTGCCTAAAGGTTCGAAAAGAGTATAACATCTTCGGCACGCCGAAGATAATCGTTCCCCACTTGTTATACTCTGATACCGAAGGTACTCATAGTATATTGGTTTTTTCGGATGCCCGTCAGGCCGTCCGTCTGTCTGTCTGGATGAACGCACGTATTTCCGAATCGATATTAGATAGACTCTTGAAATCTTTTGTGTTATGATTATAGCTATCTGCGTCAGATCAAGTTTGTTTCAAATTTATGCCACGCCCACTGGGAGGCTGGCAAATCGATAACATGTCGATGCACCTCAAATCACAAATCGATTAAACGAGAATATCTCCCACAATTTTGAAGCTAGAGTAATTAAATTTGGTAGGTATATTGTTAGTGACCTCCCGAAAAATTGGATGCTAGGTTTATCGGCCACACCCATTATTACGCCCACCAGTTCCCCGTCCCAAAATAATTTGAAATGCTTATATCTCCCGCAGTTTTGGAGCTGTCACCATATTTTGAGTATATATTACTGGTGACATCCTCTACAGAAAAAAAATTATCGCGAAAATCGATATACATGAATGCACAATTCGATAGCACGTGTATATTTCCCGCAATTTTGAAGCTAGAGTCCCCAAATTTGGAATTTAGACTAGGGCTGACCACCCCAAAAGATTCCGTCCTGGATTTTCCGGCCACGCCCACTTGAACGCACCCAAGCCACCCCGCCCCCACGAAACACGGAAGCCTATATCTCGCACAGCTTATTATTGTCACAAAACTTTAAGGGTAGACTTTTGGCCAAATCTTCTAAAGATCGGCCAAAAAATTTGGGGGTCTCGCCCCCTCCCGCCCATAAAAATCGTGAAAGTTTATATCTTCAACAGTTTCAGAGCTAGATTCACCAAAATTGGAAGATAGACTTCTTGTCACCCCCTCTAAAGATCGGAAAAATTTTTGGGGCCACGCCCCAAAAATCGCGAAAATGTATATCTTCCACAGTTTTAGGGCTAAAATCACAAAATTTGCAAAATAGACTTCTGGTCACCCCTTAAGATCGACCACGCCCCTCCCGTCCCCAAAAACTTGGAAGGCCGATTTCGGGTCACCCATACACCAGCAAAAATGTTCTGTTCACTTGCTTTCAGCTGTTCTTAAAATGGTATCAGAGTATTACGCAGTCGGCTCCGCCCGACTGCAACGTTCTCACTTGTTTTACTTGATAATATGGCTATTTTATATTCCACCTAAAAGTAGGCAAAAACCTTAACGAGCCTTCATGTACAGCGCAGAAGTAAGCTACATTTTCGGGAACAGAATTTAAAGTGCAATCTACAATATATGATGGATAATTTACAAACAGCTTTCAAGTTTTTATACTCTGATACCGAAGGTACTCATAGTATATTGGTTTTGTCGGATACCCGTCAGGCCGTCTGTCTGTCTGGATGAACGCACGTACATATTTCCGAAACGACATAAGATAGAGACAATTGAAATTTTTTGTGTTATCATTGTAGCTACATATCTGCTTCTGATCAAGTTTGTTCCAAATTTATGCCACGCCCGCTGGCAAATCGATAACATGTCGATACACCTCAAATCACAAATTGATAAAACGTGAATATTTCAAACAATTTTGAAGGTAGTCATCAAATTTGGTAGGTATGTTGCCGGTAACCTCCCCCAAGAAATTGCATCGTAGGTTTTTGGCCACGCCCACTTGTACACCCACCAGCCCCCCATCTAAAATTAATAGGAAATGCTCATATCTCCCGCAGTTTTAGAGCTAAAGTCACCATATTTCAAATATATATTACTGGTGACGTCCTCTACAGATCTAATTTCGACCACGCCCATCTCCCGCCCCCGTAATCGCGAAAATAGATTTACATGAAAGCATAATTCGATAATACTTGTATATTTGCCACAATTTTGAAGCTAGAGTCCCCAAATTTGGAATTTAGACTAGGGCTGACCACCCCAAAAGATTCCGTCCTGGATTTTCCGGCCACGCCCACTATAACGCCCCCCAGCCACCCCGCCCCAACGAAACACGGAAGCTTATATCTCGCACAGTTTAAGAGCTAGGGCCACCAAACTTTGAAGGTAGACTTCTGGCCAAGTCCTCTAAAGATCGGTCAAGATCGGGAGTGCCCGACTAGGAGATACCCTGAACCCAGTCCGTACATCCATTCATACTTACCAATCAATGCACATCCATACAAACACACACATACTGCAAGCAGTTTAAGCTGACTAACTTCTTCGCAAGGCCCCACACTATGCAAAGGTAAATCTTAAATAACTTCTGTATTTAGTGCCCGATCTTTCTTAAATTTTTAGGACATAACATTGGCTATAAAATGTGTGACCAAACCAATTTCCAAGGTCATAATTTCAAAAATGCTTTTTTTTAACTTTTGGGGGGATTGGGGGGTGGTATCCAAAAAGTGAAATATGCATTACATGTGTATGCTATTCGAGATTATACATGCCAAATTTTGGGTCTCTAGCTCTTATATCTTTGAAGTTATGTCCCAAAAACGCTAGTCTAATATCGAATTCTATCGATAACTTTTGAATGCGACAAGCTATCGATACAATGAAAAAAACTTGATCTGTCCCGGGATTAGGAGAACTTATATTCCAAATATGAAGTCTCTAGCTCTTATACTCTCTGATATTCGCGTGTTCATACAGACGGACGGACAGACGGACATGGCTAAATCGACTCGGCTGAATATATATACTTCATATGGTCGGAGATGCTTCCTTATGCCTGTTACATACTTTTGCACAACTCCATAATACCATTTTTACCCATTTTTAATGGGTTCAGGGTATAAAAACATGGGATATATGACCAAAACCGACTTCAACTTGTATGACAGCTATAAGATATAGTGGTCCGATCCGGCCGGCTCCGACCAATGTGCTGTCCCTTTGAATAATAAGTGTCTGTTGCATCGCTATAGCTCAAAAACTGAGGGACTAGTTTGCATACATACAGACAGACAGACGGACATGACTAGATCATTATACCCTGAACCCATTAAAAATGGGTAAAAAGGGTATTATGGTTTTGTGCAAAAATAAGGAACAGGCATAAGGAAGCATCTCCGACCATATAATGTATATGTATTCTTGATCAGCATCAACAGTCGAGTCGATTTAGCCATGTCCGTCTGTCTGTCTGTCCGTCCGTCTGTATGAACACGCGGATATCTGAGACTACAAGAGCTAGAGACTTCATATTGGAATATAAGTTCTCGTAGGCCCGGGACAGATCAAGTTTATTTCATTTTATCGATAACTCATACCGTTTAAAAGTTATCGTTAAATTTAGATTTCACACTTTGGGCCATAACTTCAAAGTTATAAGAGCTAGAGGCCCCAAATTTGACATGTATAATCTCGAATAGCATACACATGTAACAAATATTTCACTTTTTGGATACCACCCCCCAAACCCCCCAAAAGTTCAAAAAATGCTTTTTTGAAGGTACGACCTTGCAATTTGGTTTGGTCACACATAGTATTGACAATTGCTTGCCCCAAAAATAATAATAATAAGATCGGACAGTAAACACAGAAGTTATTTAAGATTCAACTTTCCATTGTGTGGGGCTCAGCGAAAAAGCAAGCTTACTGCT
This sequence comes from Drosophila flavopinicola, assembly GCA_035042425.1. NCBI lineage: Eukaryota > Metazoa > Arthropoda > Insecta > Diptera > Drosophilidae > Drosophila > Drosophila flavopinicola. The sequence continues at coordinate 32,747 of JAWNLL010000495.1, read as the reverse complement.
TAGACCACTTGCACTGCAGCATGTGTGTGTTTAGATTAGTACGAATGATTGTAAGGACTGGGTTCAGGGTATCTCGTAGTCGGGCACTCCCGACTAGAGCACTCTTACTTGTTTAGTATTGTCATTCTAAGCATACTGGCAGTAACTTTTGGGGGTCTCCGACGCTTCCTCTATGCGTTGCAAACTTCAGCACAAACCTAATATACTATATTCTTCGAAGAGTATAAAAATTGTTATTTTGTTAAAATGTATTATATACAAAACAGTATGTTTTCCATTTTACAGCTTTTTAAATTTTATAAAAATATTAAATTAAGGTGCCACCAGCTTAACAAATATTTGTGGAACAGCGCAGGGCATTCCCTTTCAATTAAAATGCCATTGGTATTACTTTTTCTGTTTTTTCTTTTCCAGTTCCTCTTCCTTCTCCTTTTCAATGATGTCCACATATTCCAATATGACTTTACGATCCAGCATTTTCAGCGGCTGACAATTTTCCATTATGGCCACCTCCAAGTTATTTTGGCCAGACTGGGCAACCTCGAGCAGGGCTCGAATGGCCAGCTTCACGGCGCCACGTTCAGTGCTGACTTCCTCCTCACGATACGTTTTCTCGAAGAACTCACGCACCGTTTTGGCTGAGCGTCCGGTTGCATTCGCTTTGTATTCATAGAATATGCCAGAGGGCTCAGTTTGGAATAAATGGGGCGATCCGTCAGCATCAAAACCGCCAATAAGACACGATATGCCAAATGGACGTCGTCCATTACTCTGAGTGTACTTTTGCTTAAGCTGCGCAATGTATCTATAAAAAATCAAGCATACCCTGTCAGTCGCTACACTGAATTATCCAAAGTCCTCAGATTTTTACCTCGTAATGTATTCAAGAGTAACGGGATCCTCGACATTCAAACGATGACTCTGGCACTCAACCTGGGCTCGGTTTATTAGGATGCGCGCGTCCGCAGTCAAGCCTGCAAAGGCCATCACAACGTGATGGTCTAGGACACAAATTTTACGAACTGTGCGGTCTTCCTGCAGCTTGGCTACTGATTTTTTCTCAACGCCCAAAACGACACAGTTGCCGCCACGCACACCAACCTTCAACAACAATAATTGATGTTTATATCCATGTGTACATATGTAAGTGTGCATTTGGGGTACGTTTTGAAATATAACATATGAGATTTCTTACCGCTGTGGAACCTTTGCGCACTGCTTCTTGTGCATATTCCACTTGAAGTAAATGACCGTCGGGTGAGAAAATGGTAACAGCACGATCGTAACGTGAAGACATTTTTTGTTATGTTATTATAGTCACGCTGGGCAAAATAATTCTTGGAAACTCTCGTAAAATAATGCAGTAGGCAATTTTTCGACAAGGCAATGATGATGCGTTTTACGGAATACTTGATAGGAGCATAGAGCTGCCATACATTTTATAGTATCGATACCATTTGGTATTTTCTGTTTTATAATAATTAAATATTGCTACGGAAAACTAGGTGGCAACGTCACATAAACCCCAAAATGGATATGTTAAGCCTGTCCAACCAACATACATATATACATACAATATGCATTTGTTTTGTCTACAATAAATGGTCGGGCTTATAGTTTTTTTTTATGTGATTGTTTTATAAAATTTACAAGACCCTATTAAACATGTAAGACAGTGTAGTTACGTCCGCTTCAATACGTTTAATACCTTTTGTTTTAGACAAAGAACTAGTTTTAGAGAGTTGGCAAAAGAGATAGCGGACAGCTGATCCAACTCAACTCATACCCCAAAAATATCACACCTGCGACAAAATAAAATAAAATATTTACAATATTGCCAACCAAAATTACCTATATCTCTATTAACACGATCATACAGCTATAACGGCAATTTACTTGGAAATGGCGCTGCCCAGAAATCTAACAGCAAAGATCTGTAAGTAAAATAGAATTTTACCTTAATAAAAATAGTTCTCATACTTGTTAAAGCGACACACATACTGGTGTGTGCGTGTGGTTTAGCTTATGCGTGTACACTCCGTTTCACTTGAATAGCACACTCTACAAATTGAACTTCACTTCCCTATATATTTTAAACAAATCAAACTACATATATGTTTTAGCAATTTATATTTTGTATGTTTAATTATCTTAAATATATACTAAGAAAATCATAAATGTTTGCAAGAATTATTGAGTTATGAGCTAAGAAAGTTAAAATTCCAAAAAAATCTACATAAATGTTCCACTTGAATAGCACACTTTTTATACCCTGAACCCATTAAAAATGGGTAAAAAGGGTATTATGGTTTTGTGCAAAAGTATGTAACAGGCATAAGGAAGCATCTCCGACCATATAAAGTATATATATTCTTGATCAGTATCAACAGCCAAGTCGATTTAGCCATGTCCGTCTGTCTGTCTGTCCGTCCGTCCGTCCGTCCGTCTGTCTGTATGAACACGTGGATATCAGAGACTACAGGAGCTAGAGACTTCATATTTGGAATATAAGTTCTCGTAGTGCCGGGACAGATCAAGTTTATTTCATTTTATCGATAACTCGACCCATTCAAAAGTTATCGATAAATTTCGATTTCAGAATAGCGTTTTTGGGCTATAACTTACAAGTTATAAGAGCTAGAGGCCCCTAATTTGGCATGTATAATCTCGAATAGCATACACATGTAACAAATTTTTCTCTTTTTGGATACCACCCCCCAATCCCCCCAAAAATTCAAAAAACTCATTTTTGAAGGTATGACCTTACGACCATATAAAGTATATATATTCTTGATCAGTATCAACAGTCGAGTCGATTTAGCCATGTCCGTCTGTCTGTCTGTCCGTCCGTCCGTCCGTCCGTCCGTCTGTCTGTATGAACACGCGGATATCAGAGACTACAAGAGCTAGAGACTTCATATTTGGAATATAAGTTCTCGTAATCCCGGGACAGATCACGTTTATTAAAATTTATCGATAACTCGTCCCGTTCAAAAGTTATCGATAAATTTCGATTTCAGACCAGCGCTTTTGGGCTATAACTTACAAGTTATAAGAGCTAGAGGCCCCTAATTTGGCATGTATAATGTCGAATAGCATACACATGTAAAAAATCCCCCAATCCCCCCAAAAATTAAAAAAACTCATTTTTGAAGGTATGACCTTGCAATTTGGTTTGGTCACACATTTTATAGCCAATGTTATGTTCTACAAAATTTAAAAAGATCGGACAATAAACACGGAAGTTATTTAATATTTTACGTTCCATTGTGTGGGGCTCAGTGAAAAATCAAGATAACTGCTTAAACCGTTTTCACAGCTTGCAGTAATGTGTGGTGTGGTTGTATGTATGCACACTATTAGGCAAGTATGAATGGATGTCAGAACTGGGCTCAGGGTATCTCCTAGTCGGGCAGTCCCGACTAGAGCACTCTTACTTGTTTTAAATGGCATTAAACAATTAATATTCCATTGGGGATGGTTTTTTTTTTTTTTAATTTGAAAATATAAATTTAATTTGAATGAACATGGGTGGGTTGAGCCTCCTCTGTTAAAAATTACCTCATAAACCCTATTGGGTACGGAATTATACAAATTTTGTATATAATCCAGGGAAATTGTAGCTCACGCTCGCTGAATGGCTTCAATTAATTCAATTTTGGTTGAAAACTGTCGATTTAACAGTACGTGCAGTGTGTATTGGAGCATTCTCGTGTTAGAATGTCACTTTCCCAATGGCGCAAAAGCTTTTTCCAAAACACCTTGGTAAAAAAACGGTCATTGCCGAGGTTAAAAATTGAAGTTCGCAAGTGCCATGATAGGATATGGCTCCTCAAACCATAACTCCGCCGACTCGGCTGTGCAAACGATTCAACTGGTGGGGCTCCTTCCTCAAATCGTGGAAATAATAATTGTAGCCATCAGGACCTTCAAAATTAAACTTTTTCTCATCAGAGAAAACAACGCACTGCCACTCTCTGCTCCACGACATATCAGTGCGACGAAAAGTCAACCGAGCTTCTTTACGTGCATAATCCAGTTGTGGTCTTTTTTTTATTTTAAGACGTTTTAGATGTTTGGCTTTCGAAATAACCCGCCATACAGTTGTTTTGCTCGCATCGACACCGGAATTTGACCTAGTCGTGTCAACAGAATCATGGAAATTCGAGGGTTCACGCAAAATTAACCGCTTATCAGCAGCAGAGATAACGCTTTTTAAACGGCCTTTCATATTTGTTCAATAGTTTTGATCATTTTGAATACAATTAAATATAACTTTTCTGCTTCTTCCTATTTTTTTATATTTGCATATTTCATTCACAGAAAGGCCACAATCTCTATAGGTTTTATTTTCACCTGTTCTTCGTCGGTTAAAGCCTTACCACGGCCCATTACTATGTTAAATAAGTAAAATGTATTTAAAATACTGAAAACAAGTAAAGTTTGAGTCTTGTGAACGCGTGAGCTACTCATATGAAACTAAAACCTAAGTGTGCTATTCAAGTGAAACGAAAAATTTGCTGCTCTTAAAGCACAATCAAAAGAAACATGTGGGGAAGGATTATCTTCGGCGTGCCGAAGATTTTATACTCTTTTCGAACCAATTTTCAATTTGCAATTTTCACTTTGCCAACTGCACCACTGAAATTTCATAAGCTGTACAAAATCGTTTTGTTGCGTAACATTTTTTTTTTTTGTCCTAAGAATATTTAATTCATTGCCAGTTGTATGGCAGCTATAAGATATAGTGATCCGATCCAGCCGGCTCCAACCAATGTGATGTCTCTTTGAATAATAAGTATAAGTGCAAAGTTTCATCGCGATAGATTCAAAAACATGGGATATATAGCCAAAACCGACTTCGAGTTGTATGGCAGCTATAAGATATAGTGGTCTGATCCGGCCGGCTCCGACCAATGTGCTGTTCCCTGTTTTATCGCGATAGCTCAACAACTGAGGGACTAGTTTGCATACATACAGACAGACAGACGGACATGGCTAGATCAATTTGTATTGTCATTCTAAGCATACTGGCAGTAACTTTTGGGGTCTCCGACGCTTCCTTCTATGCGTTACAAACTTCAGCACAAACTTAATATACTATTTTCTTCGAAGAGAGTATAATTAGCAAACAAATTTATTTTTTTTTTTTATTTTTATTAGGCAAGCTACATAGGGTGTTTACCCTATTTCCAGGCCGGTATAACTTTAAACTTTAAAAACCCATCTCAGTGGGGAGATGACGCTGTTGTTAGCACGGGTATGCTATAATATATTGCTATAATTTGCTAAAGTAGCCGGCCGTTCCGCGACCGGCCAAGGATCCAGAGGTCCGACGGGTGCTTGCGCTTTAGTCGCCTATGTCTCGCGGGTCTTGCGAGTTGTCTAGCCAGCCGGTTAGTGTGGTCTAACAAACGTGCGCGATACCGGTTGGAGCTTCTACTTATGGCCTCACACACCGTTGGTATTTGAAGGTCGTTGAGGATAGTCTCATTTTTGACGTAATGTTGCCACTGAATATTGGTCATGCGGCGCAAAGACTTTGTTATGGTAGCTTGAACTCTTCTTAGGGTAAAGCCACATGCAGTCCCCCATCAAGTAATACCATAATTTAACGTTGGCAGTATAATGGCCTCAAATAGCCGCACCTTGGCTCTTAGGCTGTTCCATGTGAGGCGCCTGTCCAGGGTCACTCCCAAATAAGTGATGTTATCAGTATGCGCGATTCTCTTACCATCTAGATAAAGCCGATGTGAGCGACCAGGCCGGAGTGCAAACGTGGCGTGTTGGGTTTTTTCAATATTCGGCTCTATATTCCATCTCGAGGCCCAGCACTCGAACTCATCCAGGAATCCTTGGACACGTCTGGAGGCGGTCGTTGAGTAACTGCTAGAAGCTAGAAAAGTTGTGTCGTCAGCATATGTTGCCGTCAAGGATCCGCGTGTATTGAGGATGGGAAGATCCGCCGTAAATATAGTGTATAGGATTGGCCCAAGAATACTACCCTGAGGTACACCAGCCCGTGCCAGACCCTATCAAAAGCCTGCCGAATGTCCAGGAAAACTGCGGCACAGTATTTTTTCTTCTCGAAGGCGCTGAGGATGTGGCTTACAACACGATGGATTTGCTCAACCGCATTATGTCGTCCTCGGAAGCCAAATTGATGGTCTGGTAGCGCATTTTCAAAAGCGTCAACGGCCAGAAGACGGGTTAGCAGGATTCTCTCAAAAACCTTTGAAAAAGTTGGCAGGAGACTTATGAAAGAGTCCGGATTGTGACAATTACGCTGGGTAGTGCCTTGGCCACTTTGCCATCAATATAATCCATTCCAGGTGCCTTAGATAGAATCAACCTCTTTATCTGAGAAGGAACCTCATCTTCGTTAACCGTCTGGACAAAATGTGAGGGGCCGAAGGATAAGCCAATCCTCGAGACGGTGGTTCTTACCTCTTGTCTGGACGCGAAATCAAAAGGAGTGAAGCGTGCTTCCAGTTCATTCGCAAAAACTTCAGCAATATCGTCATCAGTACGAGCCCATGTACCATCATTACACCTAAGAATACACATTCACATTACACATTCTAAGAATATTTAATTCATTGCCAGTTGTATGGCAGCTATAAGATATAGTGATCCGATCCGGCCGGCTCCAACCAATGTGATGTTTCTTTGAATAATAAGTATAAGTGCAAAGTTTCATCGCGATAGATTCAAAAACATGGGATATATGGCCAAAACCGACTTCGAGTTATATGGCAGCTATAAGATATAGAGGTCTGATCCGGCCGGCTCCTACCAATGTGCTGTGCCCTAGAATATTAAGTGTCTGTGCAAAGTTTTATCGCGATAGCTCAACAACTGAGGGACTAGTTTGCATTCATACAGACATACAGACAGACAGACAGACGGACATGGCTAGATCAATTTGTATTGTCATTCTAAGCATACTGGCAGTAACTTTTGGGGGTCTCCGACGCTTCCTTCTATGCGTTACAAACTTCAGCACAAACTTAATATACTATTTTCTTCGAAAGAGTTAATTAGCAAACAAATTTATTTACTTATTTATTTTTTTTTTTATACTCTGATACCGAAGGTACTCATAGTATATTGGTTTTGTCGAATGTCCGTCAGGCCGTCCGTCTGTCCGTCTGTCTGTCTGGATGAACGCGCGTATTTCCGAAACGATATTAGATAGACTCTTGAAATCTTTTGCGTTATGATTATAGCTATCTGCTTCAGATCAAGTTTATTCCAAATTTATGCCACGCCCACTGGGAGGCTGGCAAATCGATAACATGTCGATACACCTCAAATCACAAATCGATTAAACGTGAATAACTCCCACAATTTTGAAGCTAGAGTAATCAAATTTGGTAGGTATATTGCTGGTGACCTCCCGAAAAAATTGGATCCTAGGTTAATCGGCCACGCCCATTATTACGCCCACCAGCCCCCCTCCAAAATTAATTTGAAATGCTTATATCTCCCGCAGTTTTAGAGCTAAAGTCACCATATTTGGAATATATATTACTGGTGACGTCCTCTACAGATTACAGAAACAAAATTTTGACCACGCCCACTCCCGCCCCCGTAATCGCGAAAATCGATATACATGAATGCACAATTCGATAACACGTGTATATTTCCCGCAATTTTGAAGCTAGAGTCCCCAAATTTGGAATTTAGACTAGGGCTGACCAGCCCAAAAGATTGCGTCCTGGATTTTCCGGCCACGCCCACTAGAACGCCCCCCAGCCACCCCGCCCCCACGAAACACGGAAGCCTATATCTCGCACAGTTTAAGAGCTAGGGCCACCAAACTTTGAGGGTAGACTTCTGGCCAAGTCCTCTAAAGATCGGACAAAAAATTTTGGGGCCACGCCCCCGCCCGCCCCCAAAAATCGCGAAAATGTATATCTTCCACAGTTTTAAAGCTAGAGTCACCAAAATTGGAGGATAGACTTATTGTCAGCCCCCCTAAAGATCGGCAAAAAATTTTGGGGCCCCGCCCCCTCCCGCCCACAAAAATCGCGAAAATTTATATCTTCCACAGTTTCAAAGCTAGAGTCATTAAACTTGGAAGATAGAATTCTGGTCAGCCCCTCTAAATATCGGTAAAAAAAATTTGGGGCCACGCCCCCTCCCGCCCCCAAAAATCGCGAAAATGTACATCTTCCACAGTTTTAGAGCTAGAGTCAAGAAATTTGTAAGATAGACTTCTTGTCACTCCCTCTAAAGATCGGCCAAATTTTTTGGGGCCACGCCCCCTCCCGCCCCCAAAAATCGCGAAAGCTTATATCTTCCACAGTTTTAGAGCTAGAGTCACCAAAATTGGTAGATAGACTTCTGGTCACCCCCTCTTAAGATCGACCATGCCCCTCCCGTTCCCAAAAACTTGGAATGCCGATTTCGGGTCACCCAAACACCAGCAAAAATTTTCTGTTCACTTGCTTTCAGCTGTTCTTAAAATGGTATCAGAGTATTACGCAGTCGGCTCCGCCCGACTGCAACGTTCTCACTTGTTTTATTTTTATTAGGCAAGCTACATAGGGTGTTTACCCTATTTCCAGGCCGGTATAATTTCAAACTTTAAAAACCCATCTCAGTGGGGAGATGACGCTGTTGTTAGCACGGGTATGCTATAATATATTGCTATAATTTGCTAAAGTAGCCGGCCGTTCCGCGACCGGCCAAGGATCCAGAGGTCCGACGGGTGCTTGCGCTTTAGTCGCCTATGTCTCGCGGGTCTTGCGAGTTGTCTAGCCAGCCGGTTAGTGTGGTCTAACAAACGTGCGCGATACCGGTTGGAGCTTCTACTTATGGCCTCACACACCGTTGGTATTTGAAGGTCGTTGAGGATAGTCTCATTTTTGACGTAATGTTGCCACTGAATATTGGTCATGCGGCGCAAAGACTTTGTTGTGGTAGCTTGAACGCTTTTTAGGGTAGTGTCACATGCAGTCCCCCAGCAAGTAATACCATAATTTAACGTTGGCAGTATAATGGCCTCAAACAGACGCACCTTGGCTCTTAGGCTGCTCCATGTGAGGCGCCTATCCAGGGTCACTCCCAAATAAGTGATGTTATCAGTATGCGCGATCCTCTTACCATCTAGATAAAGCCGACGTGAGCGACCAGGCCGGAGTGCAAACGTGGCGTGTTGGGTTTTTTCAATATTCGGCTCTATATTCCATCTCGAGGCCCAGCACTCGAACTCATCCAGGAATCCTTGGACACGTCTGGAGGCGGTCGTTGAGTAACTGCTAGAAGCTAGAAAAGCTGTGTCGTCAGCATATGTTGCCTTCAAGGATCCGCGTGTACTGAGGATGGGAAGATCCGCCGTAAATATAGTGTATAGAATTGGCCCAAGAATACTATCCTGAGGTACGCCAGCCCGAATAGGACGCATTCCGGACCGGGCTTCTCTGTATTCGACAGCAAATGCTCAGCCTTCCAGGAAAAGGACAAGCACATTCCAAAGCCCTTTAGGGAGCAGGGCATGAGCTTGTATCAGATGCCCTCGTGCCAGACCCTATCAAAAGCCTGCCGAATGTCCAGGCACCGAGGATGAGGCGTACAACACGATGGATTTGCTCAACCGCATTATGTCGTCCTCGGAAGCCAAATTGATGGTCTGGTAGCGCATTTTCAAAAGCATCAACGGCCAGAAGACGGGTTAACAGGATTCTCTCAAAAACCTTTGGAAAAGTAGGCAGGAGATTTATGAAAGAGTCGGGATTGTGGGGATTCTTGCCTTTCTTTGGCACCATAACAATAAGAGCGCGCTTCCATGGGGCCGGGAATGACCCAAGTCAAGTACGGCACTGAACAGCCGACAAAGCTGTGAGACAATTACGCTGGGTAGTGCCTTGGCCACTTTGCCATCAATATAATCCATTCCAGGTGCCTTAGAGAGAATCAACCTGTTTATCTGAGAGGGAACCTCATCTTCGTTAACCGTCTGGACAAAATGTGAGGGGCCGAGGGATAAGCCAATCCTCGAGAAGGTGGCTCTGACCTCTTGTCTGGACGCGAAATCAAAAGGAGTGAAGCGTGCTTCCAGTTCATTCGCAAAAACTTCAGAAATATCGTCATCAGTACGAGCCCATGTACCATCATTACACCTAAGAGGGAGCCTGCGAAGAGGCTGTCGCTTGATGCTACGGGTGCACTTCCACAACGCAAAACCATGTTCCTCGTCAGGGTCGATGGCGTTGAGCTTGTTTACAAAGAACTCCGACTTAGCAGACTTAAGCACACGCCTAAGATTTGAGACAGCGGCTTTCCACCGTGCCAGATCCAGCAGATGACGCGTCCTCATCCACTCGCGACGCAGAGAATGCCCTCGTCTAGCCAAAGTCGAAATATCAGGTTTAGAGGATGCCCAAGATGGCGGAGGTGCGGATGGGGTTCAGGTAGCAGGAGGAGCAGCAAGGTGGATCTTGCCAACCAGATCCTGAGCAAAAGCGTCAATGTCAGCAGGAGTGTCAAGAAGGAGAGGGCTAGCATTATCTAGTGTCGAGAGCCTAGTACCAAAGTCCTCTATATTAGAACCACGGGGGAGAAGCCTAGGTTTGGCGGTAACCACATACACACAAAAGTAAACCAGCAACGGGATATGATCAGAGGATAGACCCTCTGAAATGGCGAGGTGGTTGCAGGGGATGCCTTTGTATACCACGAAGTCAATGGCTGTGGGGAGATAGAGGGTATTTCCCGGAAAATGTGTGGGTGCGCCGGTGGCCAAGACCTGAAGATTGAAGCCTGATACCAATGATATCAGAGTATCTCCTCTAATACACGAGCGCCTGCACCCCCAAAATTGATGGTGCGCATTCCAATCGCCGCCAATAAAGAAATTATTGCCCATAGAGCCAAATAGGCGATGATACTCTCCAGAAGTCCAGCATTGACGATGTCCAGGGGGGCAATACACAGCAGCAAAAGTAACTCTTCCAATACCGGTGACCAAGGATATAGTAATAGCTTGTATATGAGGCTCAGCAATAGTACCACTGAGGTGAAAGTCAAACGATGACCGCACGATGACTGATGCACCACCACGGCTGTCAACGTAGTTTGTCAATGAAGTTATGCAGTCTGTCCTAAGTAGGCTGAATTGTGGAAACCGAGGGCAAATTCCCAGGGATGCTAGAACCAGGGACATTAAGGGGGTGGGACAGGCAGATTTGAGGTCTTTGGGGGCACCTGGGTTGTCGACCAAGCATTCCGAACTGGGATCAAATTTAACGGCACGTTTCCAGAGCACTGTTGTTTTCTCAGAATGACCACAAAAGAACATTAAAAAAAAACAAGTGGAGAAGGATTATCTTCGGCGTGCCGAAGATTAAATACTCTTTTCGAACCTTTAAGCAATTTTCACTATTTTTCCGCGACTGCTTATTTAATTCGCAGATATTAATGTCGCATACATATACCCCTACATATAAAATAAAATATATAAAGGTATTCATGTAAACAGGGACGTTTCACTATCCGCAGCTCGTGGACGCGTCCCTTAGCATTCATAAGTGCTACCGAATTGAACAATATACAAGTTTCAGTTTTTCCAAAAAGTCAAAACTACATTACATATGTATACTACAATATACATACCAAATTTTGTGCCTGTTGCTCTTATGCCTTTCAAGGCTGCTGTCGGAAATTGAATTGTCATAAAACTTAATCTGAACATACGAGAGCTTATATTCAGAATTTGAGATCCATATTTTTTTTCGCGTGGCATTGGTTTTGCCAATGAATTTAAATTTTTCTTTTGAATTATTCTATTAAAGCTACTTTATGTATGAAAAAAAATTAGAAACAATTTAGGAAATTGAAAATAAATGAATTTGACTACAGCTATTATATATTTGAAAAGAAGAATAAGAAACAAGTAAGAGTGCTCTAGTCGGGAGTGCCCGACTACGAGATACCCTGAACCCAGTCCTTACAATCATTCGTACTACTCTAAACTCACACATGCTGCAGTACAAGCAGTACAAGCAGTGCAAGCGGTTTAAGCAGTTAGCTTGCTCTTTTGCTGAGCCCCACACAATGGAAAGTTAAATCTTAAATAACTTCTGTGTTTATTGTCCGATCATATTGAAATTTTTGGGGCAAACAATTGTCGATAATATGTGTTACCAAACCAAATTGCAAGGTCGTACCTTCAAAAATGGGTTTTTTTAACTTTTGGGGGGTTTGGGGGTGGTATCCAAAAAGTGAAATATTTGTTACATGTGTATGCTATTCGAGATTATACATGTCAAATTAGGGGCCTCTAGCTCTTATAACTTGTAAGTTATATCCAAAAAACGCTGGTCTGAAATCGAAATTTATCGATAACTTTTGAACGGGACGAGCTATCGATTTTAATAAACTTGATCTGTCCCGGGATTAGGAGAACTTATGTTCCAAATATGAAGTCTCTAGCTCTTGTAGTCTCTGATATCTGTGTGTTCATACAGACGGACAGACAGACGGACATGGCTAGATCGACTCGGCTGTTGATACTGATCAATAATATATATACTTTATATGGTCGGAGATGCTTCCTTATGCCTGTTACATACATTTGCACAAAACCATTATAACCTTTTTACCCATTTTTAATGGGTTCAGGGTATAAAAATGAAAATAAATGACCAGTCGCCGCTGGTCTTGAACCCAGGACCTTTCGCTCAACAGTTCGCAACTTTACCCCTTACGCCACAAGCCGTTTTGATGATCGCTGACAAAATCCCTTGAAGAGCAGACTGTCAAAAGCTTTCTTGTTTTGCTTTTTACTGCTTACACCAAGCAGTTTTAAAAATCGCTGACAAACTCGATTTATACTGAGCTTTTGTTTTTTCGCGTTGGCATTGTTTTTGTTCTAAGCTATTGGAAGCAAATTAATTTGATTACAGTTATATATTTGGAAGGAAGAAAAAGAAAAAAGTATTAAATTAATCAGTCGCCGCCGAGGCTCGAACTTGCGACACTTGCGTTCGTTAGCGCGGCTCTTTACGCCTTACGCCACAAACCGTTTTGATGATCGGTGACAAAATACCTTGAAGAGCAGACTATCAAAAGCTTTCTTGCGCTTGACTTTGTTTGCTCATATGCACCTGTTTTTTCAAAATATTTAATGACGCATATCTTCGCTGTTTATGACTCAATCGATTTGCGATTTTACCCATTGATGAGTTATAAGGTGTTCAAGTGTACAAGGAAATTTAAGGCAATTGCTTTGAAAACATCGGATTTATGGCCAAAACCGACTTTGAGGTGTATGGCAGCTATAAGATATAGTGGTCCGATCCGGCCGGCTCCGACCAATGTGCTGTCCCCTTGAATAATAAGTGTCTGTGCAAAGTTGCATCGCAATAGCTCAAAAACTGAGGGACTAGTTTGCATACATACAGACAGACAGACAGACAGACAGACAGACAGACAGACGGACATGGCTAGATCAATTTGTTTTGTTTTTCTAAGCATACTGGCAGTAACTTTTGGGGGTCTCAGACGCTTCCTTCTATGCGTTACAAACTTCAGGACAAACTTAATATACTATTTTCTTCGAAAAGAGTATAAACATTAGGTTTGACAAAGTCTTTAGAATATTGATATACATATGTCCATATGTATAATCAAATACCAATGATAAAACGAAGTGTGCTATTCAAGTGAAACGGAGTGCTTGTTATTTTGCGTATAACATGCAAATAAATGCATGTGGGATGCAGCCCTTGTAAGGAGGTATGGAGTTGCACATGTGTTCATACATAGACATACTTAATACATACATATATACAAACAAGTGTTTATACTCTTTTCGAAGAAAATAGTATATTAAGTTTGTGCTGAAGTTTGTAACGCATAGAAGGAAGCGTCGGTGACCCCCAAAAGTTACTGCCAGTATGCTTAGAATGACAAAACAAATTGATCTAGCCATGTCCGTCTGTCTGTCTGTCTGTATGTATGCAAACTAGTCCATCAGTTGTTGAGCTATCGTGATAAAACTTTGCACAGAGACTTATTATTCAAAGGGACAGCACATTGGTCGGAACCGGCCGGATCGGACCACTATATCTTATAGCTGCCATACAACTGGAAGTCGGTTTTGGCCATAAATCCCATGCTTTCAAAACCATCGCAATAAAACTTTGCACAGATAGCTATTATTCAAACATACATAACATTGATCGGAGCCGTCCGGATCAGATGACTATATCTTATAGCTGTTATACAACTCGAAGTCGGTTTTGGCCATATATCCCATGTTTTCAAAGCTATCGCGATGAAACTTTGCACAGATACTAATTATTCAAAATGGATCGGACCACTATATCTTGTAGCTGCCATACAACTGGAACAAAATTTAATATTCTTAGAACAAAAAAAATATATGCCACGCGATAAAATGAATTATTACAGCATATGAAAGTGCTGCAGTTGGCAGAATGAAAATTGTCTAAAGGTTCGAAAAGAGTATAAAATCTTCGGCACGTCGAAGATAATCCTTTCCCACTTGTTTTATGCTTAAATATGTATTAAAGTTATGTTAAAATGATTTCACGATGATTACCAAAGATAGTTCGTACAAGCGGATCCGACATTTTATTAATTCAAACAATTTCCCCACTATCATGTCGGTAACATAGGAGCTTTGTGGTGCACTGATGCCTTTTCCGAAATTTTCCTCTCAAAAAAAGTCTTTCTTTGCTTATTTATTGTATGATATTGTTCAAGCTCTCGGAATCGAGAAATGTAAAAATAATACTTAAGGTTAAAATAATGTTATTATTGTTAATAATTTGTGTTTCAAATAGTTAGTGGCTAGTCAATACTCCATACATATGTACATAAATAAGCCAGTCGCAAAGGAAATATAGCTAATTTTTACTAAAATTTTGCCTTAAACTACCAATTTTGCGTCCCAATACATTTTATTTAACATTTAACATATTTAAACTTTGCTTCCCATGTTCCGATAGATGATATCAAGGCTCACAATGGCAAAGTCACAAGCCTCGATCTGGGGGAGACGGGACGAGTGCTGGTCACTGGCGGAGAAGATCGCAATGTCAATCTGTGGGCTATTGGCCAGGATGAGTGTTTTATGGTTCGTATGCATAGAATGAAGGAAAATATAGCTGATATTTTTCCCAACTAGTCTCTGACGGGCCACAATCGTTCAATTGAATGCGTGCGGTTTGCATATAAGGATAATTTTGTATATTCGGCTGATAATATTGGTATCATACGCAGATGGGATTTGAATGCCCAAAAAATTTATTCAACACTGAACGGACACATGAAAAGCGTGCGAACCTTGGATTTTAATCCATCTGGTGAATATGTGGTGTCTGGCAGTAATGACACAACTGTTAGGTAAGTACACTTTACCATTTGAGGAATATTGAGTTATTGTTTATAAGTGTACATATAAACACTATAATGTATTTCGATAATTAGGGACTCAGTTTTAATTTATGTTAATTGACTGAAACTTAAAACGAAGCGTCTGTATGTATATTGTACAGATGAACATCAAAAAGTAGTTCAAGTTACCATTGACATATTTTCCTATACAGCATAATACTATATAATAAATAAATTAGCAGCTTACATTTTTAAGCGGTTTGCATTGCAGTTGCAGTCTTAATCCATTGTTTATTAAGAAAACGTACAGCTATGAAATTTTGGAACCCATTTTAGGTATAGAACCAATCGAAGCCAATGTGCGCAAGTGTACTATGCTCTACGGCAAAAACTATTTACATGTATCACATAAATTCAAATTGTGTCTTGAGAGTTGTCATTTATAGATCAAAAAGAGATGGCAGCTGCATTTCCATCTCACACTACGTATATACATCGCATACTGACTGCTAACCCTTTGCACCATATTTATGTATGTGCCTTTCGATTTCATTTGTTCCATTTATATCCGAAATTTTCGGGCAGTAAATCCTTATCATTGTGTCGTGAAGTGTGTAATGCACTAAAGAAGACCCATAAAGTATTTATATTCTTGATCAATATCAATAGCCGACTTAATCGAGTCCATAAAGCAAAGGTTCGCACAACTGCTTTCATGCAAACTGACATTTAAAACAAAACGATCTTGCTTCTTTGTATTTATACTCTTTTCGAAGAAAATAGTATATTAAGTTTTTGCTGAAGTTTGTAACGCATAGAAGGAAGCGTCTGAGACCCCCAAAAGTTACTGCCAGTATGCTTAGAAAATCAAAACAAATTGATCTAGCCATGTCCGACTGTCTGTCTATCTGTCTGTATGTATGCAAACTAGTCCCTCAGTTTTTGAGGTATCGCGATGCAACTTTGCACAGACACCTATTATTCAAGGGGACAGCACATTGGTCGGAGCCGGCCGGATCGGACCACTATATCTTATGGCTGCCATACAACTCAAAGTCGGTTTTGGCCATAAATCCGATGTTTTCAAAGCCATTCCTTGTACACTTGAACATCCTTATAACTCATCAATGGGTAGAATCGCAAATCTATTGAGTCATAAACAGCGAAGATATGCGTCATTAAATATTTTGAAAACAGGTGCATATGAGCAAACAAACCCAAGCGCAAGTAAGCTTTTGACAGTCTGCTCTTCAAGGGATTTTGTCATCGATGATCAAAACGGTTTGTGGCGTAAGGCGTAAAGAGCCGCGGTAACGAACGCAAGTTTCGCAAGTTCGAGTCTCGGCGGCGACTGATTATCAATTTAATACTTTTTTCTTTTTCTTCCTTTCAAATATATAACTGTAATCCAATAAATTTGCTTCCAATGGCTTAGAACAAAAACAATGCCACGCGAAAAAACAAATGCTGACAAACGCGAGTTGCAGGTTGCAGGAAAACAAAACAAGTAAGCTTTTGATAGTCTGCTATTCAAGCGATTTTGTCATCGATCATCAAAACTGCTTGTGGCGTAAGGAATGAAGTGGCGCCCTGTCAAACGAAATGTACAGGGTTCGATCCCTAGCGGCGACTACGAATTTTTTAATTTTTATACCCTGAACCCATTAAAAATGGGTAAAAGGGTATTATGGTTTTGTGCAAAAGTATGTAACAGGCATAAGGAAGCATCTCCGACCATATAAAGTATATATATTCTTGATCAGTATCAACAGCCAAGTCGATTTAGCCATGTCCGTCTGTCTGTCTGTCCGTCCGTCCGTCCGTCCGTCCGTCTGTCTGTATGAACACGCGGATATCAGAGACTACAAGAGCTAGAGACTTCATATTTGGAATATAAGTTCTCGTACTCCCGGGACAGATCAAGTTTATTTCATTTGATCGATAACTCGTCGCATTCAAAAGTTATCGATAAATTTCGATTTCAGACCAGCGTTTTTGGGCTATAACTTACAAGTTATAAGAGCTAGAGGCCCCTAATTTGGCATGTATAGTCTCGAATAGCATACACATGTAACAAATTTTTCACTTTTTGGATACCACCCCCCAGTCCCCCCAAAAATTTAAAAAACTCATTTTTGAAGGTATGACCTTGCAATTTGGTTTGGTCACACATTTTATAGCCAATGTTATGTCCTACAAATTTCAAAAAGATCGGACAATAAACACAGAAGTTATTTAAGATTTTACTTTCTATTGTGTGGGGCTCAGTGAAAAAGCAAGATAACTGCTTAAACCGTTTTCACAGCTTGCAGTAATGTGTGGTGTGTTTGTATGTATGCACACTATTAGGCAAGTATGAATGGATGTCAGAACTGGGTTCAGGGTATCTCCTAGTCGGGCAGTCCCGACTAGAGCACTCTTACTTGTTTCTTATTCTGCTTTTCAAATATAAAATAGCTGTAATCAAATTAATTTGCTACCAATGCCTTAGAACAAAAACTATACAACGCGAAAAGAAGATCAGTATAATTGAGAGCACGGCTTATTGCTTTTTATTTTTTCTGAAATCGAAATGTATCGATAACACTTAAGCGGGACGAGCTATCGATAAAATGAAATAAACTTGATCTGTCCCGGGATTACGAGAACCTATATTGGTTTTGTGCAAAAGTATGAAACAGGCATGAGGAAGCATCTCCGACCATATAAAGTATATATATTCTTGATCAGTATCAACAGCCAAGTCGATCTAGCCGTGTCCGTCCGTCCATCTGTCTGTCCGTCTGTACCAACACGCAGATATCAGAGACTATAAGGGGTAGAGACTTCATATTTGGAATATAAGTTCTCGTAGTCCCGGGACAGTACAAGTTTGTTTCATTTTATGCGTAACTCGTCCCGTTCAAAAGTTATCGATAAATTTCGATTTCAGACTAGCGCTTTTGGGCCATAACTTACAAGTTATAAAAGCTAAAACGACCATGCAATTTGGTGTGGACACACATTTATAGCCAATGTTATGTCCTAAAAATTTCAGAAAGATTGGAAAATAAACACAGAAGTTATTTAAGATTTTACTTTCCAGTGTGTGGGGCTTAGTGAAGAAGCAAGCTTTTCCGACATCGAAATTTATCGATAACTTTTGAACGGGTCGAGTTATCAATAAAATGACACAAACTTGATCTGTCCCGGCACCACGAGAACTTATATTCCAAACATGAAGTCTCTAACTCTTCTGCTTCTCAAATATAAAATAACTGTAATCAAATTCATTTGCTACCAATGCCTTAAGGTGCAGGTTCGATTCCCAGCGGCGACCAATAATTATTTTCATTTTTTCCTATTCTGCTTTTCAAATATAAAATAACTGTAATCAAATTCATTTGCTACCAATGCCTTAGAACAAAAACTATACAACGCGAAAAGAAGATCAGTATAATTGAGAGCACGGCTTATTGCTTTTTATTTTTTTTTTCTAATTATTTTTTAAAAATATATATCAAATAGCTTGTATTCAATAATTTAAAAGAAAAATTTAAATTCATATGATACCAATTCTTAGAGGAAAAAATAAATGCCACGCGATAAAACGATTTTTTACTACTATTAAAAATTCAGTGGTGCAGTTGGCACAGTGAAAATTGCCTAAAGGTTCGAAAAGAGTATAAAATCTTCGGCACGCCGAAGATAATCCTTTCCCACTTGTTTTTTTTGTTTTAAGAATGTTTAATTCTTTGCCAATTGTATGGCAGCTATAAGACATAGTGATCCAATCCGGCCGGCTCCGACTAATGTAATGTATCTTTGAATTATAAGTATCAGCGCAAAGTTTCATCGCGATAGATTCAAAAACATGGGATATATGGCCAAAACCAACTTCGAGTTGTATGGCAGCTATACGATATAGTGGTCCGATCCGGCCGGTCCCGACCAATGTGCTGTCCCGTTGAATAATAAGTCTCTGTGCCAGGTTTTATCGCGATAGCTCAAAAATTGAGGGACTAGTTTGCATACATACAGACAGACAGACGGACATGGCTAGGTCAATTTGTATTGTCATTCTAAGTATACTGGCAGTAACTTTTGGGGGTCTCCGACGCTTCCTCCTATGTGTTATAAACATCAGCACAAACTGAATATACTATTTTCTTCGAAAAGAGTATAAAAATAATTAAAAGTCATTTATTAAAAATTATCGAATAGACAATGAATTATAGCATTATATATAAATATTGCAATATTTTATACCACCGCCTGGTTATGTTGTAAAATGTATTACGATAGCATCCCCCGATGGAATTGTCAATTTAAATTACAATTTTGCCTTGGAGTCCTTCAAGTCGACGTAAGCGCCCGAGATGACCTCCTTACCGGTCTCGACGATTAGAGTGCGGAAATGAATGCGTGCGCCTTCCTTCCACATATTAATTTTTAGAGTCTGTCCGGGTAGAACTGGACCCGAGAAGCGCACTTTAACTGCCTTGAAGAGGGCACTATTATTATTGACGTATTGACTCAGTACAGCTCTGACCGAATATCCGAGGGTACAGAGTCCATGCAGAATGGGTGTGTTGAAGCCAGAGACGCGAGCAAAGTTGGGATCGATATGCAACGGATTTAGGTCACCGGATAGTCTGTATAATGTAGCTTGATCCTCAGTTGTTTTGTACTGAATCGTCGAATCGGGTGCTCTGCTGGGGGCAGCAACCAGAGGCACAACGCCAGCAACTGGCACCTTCTTGCCACCAAATTTGCCAGCGCCAACAACAAAGACAGCGCTTTGATTCTTAACCAGCAAGCGTCCATTTGCATCGTAGGAGTCACAGCTGGTCACAACGACGGCGCCGGAGCCCTTGTCCATCACATCGACTACTGTGCCCTTGGTCAGCAAATTGCCACTGGTAGGCAGATCATCAACGATTTCCAAATACTGCTCACCGTGCAATATGTTAGTTAGATCCACGTTGCTATTGGGCAGCGCGTTACTAACCAGAGGACTGGACATGGTCACCATCAAGCCGGGCAACACAAAGAACGATGGAATCGGCGAAAAGTCGCCGTCATTCTCATATAAGAAGCGCATGTCATTGCCGTTTTTGGTTGATGCACCAATGCCCAGAGCGTAAAGGATCAACTCTCTGTTGCCAAATGTAAAGCTATCTTCGACGACATCCTCGCCACCGGATTTCAAATTCTCGAGCACTTCTAGCAATGCTCCAGATGCCTCTGCCATGCTGTTTAAGTGTGTCGCTTGCGACATGTCTGTCACCTTGTTCCATGCATTCTGCACATACTCGAGTGTCACCGGTTCCTCCAGTGATGGTCGCACCCCAGCCCCTTTGCCACGCACCGTATGTACCTTAGTTGCCCAGCCGGCAGCGCTTTCAATGTAGCTGCCTGTGAATGAGACAAGATATTGTCATTGAACTGAGCGTATATAAAATATACTCTTAAACACACCATTGTCCTCGCAGGAGTCGTGACACAAATACACAACGACCGGAGCAATGAGTTCAGGCTTTAACTCTTTGAAGAGCATGTCGGGCAGAATGCCTTCAGTCATGCGACTGGCCGCTGTCGGAATGATCACATTGCAATGAATGTTATACTTTTGTCCTTCGATGGCGACAGTGTTGGCAAGTCCAACCAGGCCCATCTTGGCCGCCGAGTAGTTGGCTTGCCCGAAGTTTCCAAAGATGCCCGAATTAGAGGAGGTCATAATGATGCGGCCAAAGTTCTGTGCCTTCATGTGTACAAAGGCGGCCTGTGTGCACTTGAAGCTGGCCTTCAGATGCACATCGTGCACCAGATTCCAGTCCTGATCCGATGTCTTAATAAGGCTGCGGTCCCGCAATATTCCCGCATTGTTAATCAGTATGTCCACACGTCCGAATGCCTTGATCGCTGTGTCGATGACCGTTGCACCATTAATTACCGAGTTGTAGTCGGCCACCGCCTCACCGCCATTTTTTCGAATTTCATTGACAACCACATCAGCGGCCCGCTGGGATGCCCCTTCGCCCTCATGGCTGCCACCCAGATCATTGACAACCACTTTGGCACCACGCGAGGCCAACAGCAGGGCATACTCCCGTCCAAGCCCAGCACCAGCGCCGGTCACAACCGCCACACGGCCGTCAAATCGCAATTTCTCCGCCAAAGACATATTTTCCGTTCGAGAATGTTAAAACTTGTTAATCCGTGCTAATCTGGTGCAACCAACTGCTAATTGTGCTGTGAGGCGAAATTGAATTGGAGGGTTCCACCTGAATTGCGAAAAAGCTTTAGATTTTATTGATGATATGATATCAGCATTAGATTAGTGCACATATATATGTGCATACAGTTGTGCCGCAGACCAAAGCATTTAAACCTCAATTCTGACTTTTTCTGTCTTTCAAATTGACAAAGCAAGCTTTTTATACCCTGTACCCATTAAAAATGGGTAAAAAGGGTATTATGGAGTTGTGCAAAAGTATGTAACAGGCATAAGGAAGCATCTCCGACCATATAAAGTCATATATATTCTTGATCAGTATCAACAGCCGAGTCGATCTAGCCATGTCCGTCTGTCTGTCCGTCCGTCTGTCTGTCCGTCCGTCTGTCTGTCCGTCCGTCTGTCTGTCCGTCCGTCTGTCTGTATGAACACGCAGATATCAGAGACTATAAGAGCTAGAGACTTCATATTTGAAATAAAAGTTCTAGTCCCGGGACAGATCAAGTTTATTTCATTTGTTCGATAACTCGTCGCATTCAAAAGTTATCGATAATTTTAGATTTTAGACTAGCGTTTTTGGGACATAGCTTCAAAGATATAAGAGCTAGAGACCCCAAATTTGGCATGCATAATCTCGAATAGCATACACATGTAACAAATATTTCACTTTTTGGATACCACCCCCAATCCCCCAAAAAGTTGAAAAAACGCATTTTTGAAGGTACGACCCTGAGATTTGTTTTGGTCACACATATTATTGACAATTGTATGTCCCAAAAATTGCATCGGACAATAAACACAGAAGTTATTTGAGATTTAACTTTCCATTGTATGGGGCTCAGCGAAAAGCAATCTAACTGCCTAAACCGCATGCACTGCTTGCAGTATGTGTGTGCTTGTATGTATGCACACTATTAGGCAAGTATTAATGGAAGTCAGAACTGGGTTCAGGGTATCTCCTAGTCGGGCACTCCCGACTAGAGCACTCTTACTTGTTTTTAGTAGATGAGAATATTAGGTTCAGAAAAACCATAAGGTTCAGATGCTTTTGTTTCGATTTGTTTTTTTTATGATGTATCTTGAGATTAGCAAAAATATGTTATATGTTAAAAATTTATAAATAATCCGATGTTAGTAAATGTTATGTATTTTTAATAATTTTCTAATATAAATTTAACGACTTCTCGGTACTCTTCCTTTTTTGTGATATAGAGGGAGCATTTTTCCATCGAGGACTGAGCATTTATGGTTAGCTTAGAAAACCATGGTCACGTCCACCAGGAAATTACAAATTTTTTGGATATCTTTCTTTATGCCTTTTAATTCCAAACACAATAGTACGTACCTTTAAATTTGCTTCGGCAATCGAAAAATACCGATTTTTGATGGCAGACAATCCGCGATATAGGCTGACCATCCCTCCCCTTAGAGCCCCCAAACATGATGAAAAGGGATCCCAGTCGAGTGGTCAGTACACTGATTGTTAGTCATCGACCTATTTCAGATATATTATGTGCGAAAAGTTCCAGACTGCTATTCGTTTTGACACTAGAGTATGTGGATACATAAATCAAATTTTGAAAAAGGTCATCAGCTTTGGACTACTGGAATGGGGAGCGAAGTCTAATGAACAGATTTGGTGGAATGAGTTCCAAACAGTATATTTCTTGCCTACGGGACACATAATACCAACCAAAGTATAGTTTCGAGACGATTTAGATTTGGATTTGAAATAGGTCGGACGCAACGGCACTATTATTTCATTGCACACAATTGTATATATAAATGTATGGAATATACGTTTTGCTGTGTAGTCGCCTTAACAACTTCGATAACGTGCAAAATAATTTTTTTAATGTTTGATCCAAGTCCAATGGCTAATGAGAGCACAATTAAACAACAAGCTATCTTGCGAAGGAAGATAAGTGCATACTTTATAGACACATGCATATATATATAAATACATACATACCTATACAGGCTTGGGTTAGCAAGTAAAATTGCACACAACTTACACGCAGGCTATTGCTATCAAGCGAATAATTTACCTTTATTACATGTATTATTTCTTTAACTAAAAGATAATCGGCGAATCCGGTGCAAAGGGCAGTTTGCATTGATGATAAGCAAATTGAAAAGCAATGAAGACAAAAACTGGATTATGAACAGAGGTGATAAGCAATACAAACGTTGCCAGATCAACGGACACCGCTAAATATCAGCTCTACGTCAAAAGCGGTGATAGTATTTTATTTCCAAAGTAATCGAAAAAGCCTAACAGTGACTTTATCGATATCTTTAGTGACATCACTGTGGCGATATTAGTTTTCAAGCAGTTTATTAACATTGAATTTGAATTTGTTTTTCATGATGGCATATGCATACACATGTATATATTTAAATTTTCAAAAGTAATAATGTCTTTTAATTTTGTTTTCAGACTTTGGGATGTACAAAACGAAAATAAATGTATAAGAGTTTGCAAAGGACACATATCGCATGTTAATTCCGTGAAATTTTCTCCTGATGGTCTTTGGATAGCTTCTGCTGGTCTGGAAGGATCGATATTGATTTGGGATATACGCAAAAGCAAACAAATAATGGAGTTTATAGTAGAGCCACCCGTTACGGCAATCACATGCATACAATTTCATCCCTTTGAATTTTTATTGGCGGCAGGCCGAGTAGATGGAACCGTGTCCATCTTCGACCTGGAACATCAGCGGCTTGTTTCACAGACAACTCATTTATGCGGCCAAGCTATCAGATGCATTACATTTAGGTAATTGAATGACAATACATTTTATATATTATTTTGCATTCAAATATTATTTCATATTATTTCATTTTAGTGAGAATGGAGAGTGCCTTTTTGTAGGCACTGCTTTGGGAATATCTGTGATTGGCTGGGAGCCAGATCGTGAGTTAGATCACATCAAAAGTACTTGGGCCTCATTGGATGACATGAAAGTTGTGAAAAACAAGCTCGTAAGTTTGCGCCAACTAAATATAGAAGTTATTACAAAATCCTAATTAATTACTCTATAGATTTGTGGCTGCCATGAAATTGATACTGTTTCAATTAATACAATAAGCCTTGATCGTGTGATACCGTTTTATCATCCGCCAAATGTTCAGCCCAATTTCAAACATAACTCAATAAGCCGGAAAAGCTTTTCGCGAGGCAACCAAAAGTTTCGTTTGTCACTGGGAGGATCCAAGCCGGCCAAAGTTGAGGAAGAGTTCGAAGACAATAAAAGTATAACTTACGATGAGCTGTCATCACCACACCTAAGTCTGGAAGTTGTAAGTGAGGCGGTTCTGGAACAGATCGAAACATCGCCAATATCGTCATTACACCATCTAGCACAGCCTACTGGGTCATCAATGGAGCCACCATACAAAAACGGCATTGATGTCTCGTTAAATCATAATAAGTTTGCGCGAGTGCCGTTTAGCAGAGAAACTAATTATAGTTATGGCATGGATATGGGCACTAGCCGTTTGATATCCATTAATGGCCCAAGTTCGTTATCGGACGATTATCATGTGTACTCAATTGAGAAAGGTGATAGTCTAAATGTGCATGATGTGGAGTATAATACAAATGACAGTAATCCCCCGATTCTAACTAACTATGATAATTATGAAATGGCCGAAGATTTTCCTGTCAATCAAAATTTGAATTATATAGTCGGCGGTTACAAGCCAGTACCTGCATCAACGATAAATGCCTCATCGAAATCGATTAAAATGACGTCAACAAATCTCCACAAAAGAAATACAGCAATTAGCAATACCAAACAAACATCAACCGCAATATTTGAAAGCAATAAGCTTGGTACAACGTCCTCAGTTAGTTCAATGGAATTGCATAAGATTGATGATAATATGGTACTCAAGAAATCATCTTCCTCAAATGTGGTCAGCAAAAACAAGCGTTCTATGGCATCACAGAGTCAGTTTTATAATGAGAACACGCAGCAGAAAAATATAAATGTGGAGATCATCACCAAACCGCCGATGCGGTCGCGAACGACTCTAGACATGCGGACAACACATCAAACAAAGGTTCAGGAAAAGCACTCACATGTATGTACAATGTGCATATGTACATATGTATATATGTATAAATATTTATATATCATTTCTACTAGAACCTAAAGCTTATATTTGAATATTTTCAATCATTTTTAGCAACCAATGAACTATCGACCAGACTTGATACCTACCTCAGGCAAGAATATGAATCGCAATTTCATTGACGATCATTATGAGTTCGATATACTCTCAAGATCCCATGATGCAGTACTTCAGGAACTGAGCAATCGACAAGCAAGTCTCGATTTGCTTCGAAACTCTACACGGTAAGAATGCATGCTTATATTGTAGTATATGCAAACAAATTGTTATTGTACATATATTTTTAGCTCCCATGATGCTCTTGGCGCACTGAGGCTTGCAAAAACTACTGGGCGTTCCATTTTTATAGATCTCTTAGGGGCAATTATTGAAAAGCCGTAAGTGACGACATATTTCTTAATTACGACTTTAACTAATATTCACCTTTTTCAGATCTTCTTGGAATTTGGACTTTTGCACATTTGTATTACCAGAACTTTATGAACTCTTGCAGAGTCAACACAAATTGTGAGTTGATACCACGTTGAATACAAATGATAATTTGCTGACAAATACATAATAAATCTTAAATTTGCAGTCATTTTACAAGAGCCTGTGATACGTTGCGTATCATTTTATCAAACTTCTTGCCAACAATCCAAGAAAATCTCGATTCTTGGGCAGCTAATGGACTAGGGGTGGATGTTACACGCGAGGATCGTCAGCGAAAATGTCTAGAATGCCAAAGGTGGCTGCTGCAAATTAAAAACTTATCCGAAACTGTTCACTTTGGGTCAACGCTGTCACAGCTACAAAACATTATTGTTTTTTAAAAATGCGTACACATATTTAGTTGTAAATTGTCCAGCATTACAAATGATTTAGATACTATTGATTTGTTATTGAAACTAATTTATATAACTGTTAGGGGTAAGACTTCCAAATTGAAATAAATATATATTAAAACAAGTAAGAATGCTCTAGTCGGGATTGCCCGACTAGGAGATACCCTGAACCCAGTCCTTACATACATGCAAGCACACACATGCTGCAAGCAGTACAAGCAGTTTAAGCAGTTGGCTTGCTTCTGCACTGAGTCCCACACCATGGAAAGGTAAACCTTAAATAACATCTGTGCTTATTGTCCGATCTTTGGGATGTGCATACTATTCGAGATTATACATACCAAATTTAGTGCCTCTAGCTCTTATAACTTGTAAGTTATAGCCCAATAACGCTGTTCTGAAACCGAAATTTATCGATAACTTGTGAACGGGACGAGTTATCGATAAAATGAAATAAACTTGATCTGTCCCGGCAATGCGAGAACTTATATGCCAAATATGAAGTCTCTAGCTCTTGTAGTCTCTGATATCCGCGTGTTCATACAGACAGACAGACGGTCAGACGGATAGACTGACGGACATGGCTAAATCGAATCGGCTGTTGATACTGATCAAGAATATATATACTTCATATGGTCGGAGATGCTTCCTTATGGCTGTTACATACTTTTGCACAAGACCATAATACCCTTTTTACCCATTTTTAATGGGTTCAGGGTATAAAAACAAGTGGGAAAGGATTATCTTCGGCGTGCCGAAGATTCTATACTCTTTTCGAACCTTTAGGCAATTTTCACTCTGCCAACTGCACCATTGAAATTTCAAAAGTAGTAAAAAACCGTTTTATCGCGTGGCATTTATTTTTTTGCTCTATGAATTGGTATCAAATGAATTTAAATATTTCTTTCAAATTATTGAATTCAAGCTATTTGATATATATTTGAAAAAAATAATTAGAAAAAAATTAAAAAGCAAAGTCGCGGCTGGGATTTGAACCATGTTCTCCGGTTTTTCAGCGCAGCACTCTAATAGTACTTACGCCACCAAGCAGTTTTGAAATGCGCTGACAAACTCGATTATACTGATCTTTTCTTTTGCGTTCTATGTGTAGTGACCAGTCACCGCTGAGTTTCGTACCCACGAGCTTTCGTTTGATAGCGGCACTTTACCCTTACGACACAAGCAGTTTTGATGATCTATGACAAAATCCCTTAAAGAGCACACTGTCAAAGGCTAACTTATTTTGTTTTCTTTGCAACCTGCAACTCGCGTTTGTCAGCTTACACCAAGCAGTTTTAAAAATCGCTGACAAACTCGATTATACTGAGCATTTGTTTTTTCGCGTGGCATTGTTTTTGTTCTAAGACATTGGTAGCAAATGAATTTGATTACAGTTATTAACTCTTTTCGAAAAAAATAGTATATTCAGTTTGTGCTGAAGTTAGAAGGAAACAAATTGATCTAGCCATGTCCGTCTGTCTGTCGGTCAGTATGTATGCAAACTAGTCCCTCAGTTTTTGAGCTATCGCGATGTAACTTTACACAGACACTTATTATTCAAGGGGACAGCACATTGGTCGGAGCCGGCCGGATCGGACCACTATATCCTATAGCTGCCATACAACTTGAAGTCGGTTTTGGTCATAAATCCCATGATTTCAAAGCTATCGCGATAAAACTTTGTACAGATACTTATTATTCAAAGAAACAGCACATTAGTCGGTGCCGGCCGATCAGTCCACTATATCTTATAGCTGCCATACAACTCTAAGTCGGTTTTAGCCATAAGTCCGATGTTTTCAAAGCAATTGTGACAAATGTGCTGTCCTCTTGAACAAGAAGTGTCTGTGCAAAGTTGCATCGCGATAGCTCAACAATTGAGGGACTAGTTTGCATATATACAGACAGACAATGTTTTAGAACTTAGACAATGCCACGCGAAAAACGCTCAGTATAATCGAGTTTGTCACCGATTTTCAAAACGGTTTGGTGGTGTAAGTGGTAAGGTACGCGATAAAACGATCAGCATATGAAATTTCGGTGGTGCAGTTGGCAGAGTGAAAATTGCCTAAAGGTTCGAAAAGAGTATAAAATCTTTGGCACGCAGAAGATAATCCTTTCTACTTGTTACGAAAATTTTAAGGCAACATGTGATCGACTTGCAGTTATTTAAACAATTAGTGAAACTTGACTGTGTTTTCTTATGCTGTTTTGTTGATATCCCCTTGAGAATTTACACAACTTTCACACTAATAGATAAACTTGAATTGAACCAAAAGATCGCTTGAGACTGACTACTTAGCATGTTAAACATACTATTGTAGATCTTTAGGGCCTTATCAAATAGTTATTGTCAACTTTTTAATTGAATTTAAATGTTTCGTTGGAAAGAGGAACAAGTTGAACTCTAACTGCTTGCAAATATTACTGTAGTATCTGAATGTAATTGTAGATAGTATTTAAATGCCAATTTTGCTGCCTTATATGAATTGTGCACTCGTGCGCCTCACAAATTCAATAGACGGGCCAAAAACAAGAAACAAATTCAAGCGGCTCTAAAAACAATTGCCTTTTGAAGTTTAACTTACCATGTCGCCGGATCATTGTTACCATTTGGGTGGTTCCATCTATTGATATGTAGCATAATTGGATCAGTTGGTGTTGGTCAAGCAGCGCACTCGGTTGAATTCAAATTGTAGCTGCTCACGAAATGAAACCAATTAGTTTGTCGTTAATATGCTCATTGCATATTCTGATTATAGCCTGCGCCTATGCGGAGCCTGGCTATGATCATTCCCAGCGGAATGCAGAACTGGAGAGTGTGGACAGCATTATATATGTGGATGCAATAGACTCCTTGAAGGAACGAACACCCGGGAAGCAGCTGAGAATGGGCAAGCCTTTGATTGGATATCCTGACTACGATTACTATACAAATGGATGGCGCACAAATGAGAATTCTCTAGGCGACAACGATCTGAGCGCATCATCGGCAATTCGTGTGCCCAATAGAGATCAGAATTTGGCGCATTTTCGTAGGCCAGTCGACGAAATGGCCACCAAGCCGCTGCCTTGGTATGGGCAATACTCAGGCTCCATTGCCATGTACCCCTCCAGGTCGTATGATCCCTATATCAGACGGTACGACAGGTTGGTGAGGACTCCAAAAGTTTGTGATGTAATGTTTATAACTTTTTGCATCATCCAGATTCGATGAGCAGTATCATCGCACATATCCGCAATATTTTGAGGACATGTACGTGTATCGGCAGCGCTTTGATCCCTATGACAGTTACAGTCCCAGGGTGCCGCAATATCCCGAGCCCTATCTCATGTACCCGGATCGCCAACTGGACACGCCGCAGCCAAGAGACTATATTAAATCACGACGTGGCTATATCGAAGAACCCCTGCCAATGTCAGTTGTTGATTCCTACACCAACAAATACGTGTCCTCCAATCAGCCCCACCATCTAGTGACGCCCCGTAATGAGCGAGTCGTCTATTATGCACACCTGCCCGAAATCGTTCATACGCCCTACGACATGAGCGTCACTCGAACGGAGCGCAATGGGGCCTCAGCTCTCATTGCCTCGGTGCCGTATACGATGAATAAAAAGAAGCTAAAGAGCCTGCCACGTGCTGACAATTCAACTGACAATAAGCAAATGTTTTAATGCTTGCTTCAATTGACATAACTTTCAGTTTTCTTTTAAAAAGTTCACTTTGTCTTTTACAGTGAGTCGATATGGATTTTAGATGCTGTACTTCCTTAGAAACAATATACATATGTATTTGTGTAACTACTTCCACGCATATGTGTCTATATCTTTAAAACTACATGCAACTACAGTTATGAAACTCATTCCGACATCATACTATATTCAACGTTTTACCAAATATACACTCGCATGCACATTTATAAATATATGTAAATGTGTTCTTAAATTTCGTTAACATATGCTTGTTATACTCTTTTCGAAGAAAATAGTATATTAAGTTTGTGCTGAAGTTTGTAACGCATAGAAGGAAGCGTCGGAGACCCCCAAAAGTTACTGCCAGTATGCTTAGAATGACAATACAAATTAATCTAGCCATGTCCGTCTGTCTGTCTGTATGTATGCAAACTAGTCCCTCAGTTTTTGAGCTATCGGGATAAATCTTTGCACAGACACTTATTATTCCAGGGGACAGCACATATACCACTATATCCTATAGCTACCATACAACTCGAAGTCGTTTTTGGCCATATATCCCATGTTTTTAATCTATCGCGATGAAACTTTGCACTGATACTTATTATTCAATGAGACATCACATTGGTTGGAGCCGGCCGGATCGGATCACTATATCTTATAGCTGCCATACAACTCGAAGTCGGTTTTGGCCATATATCCCATGTTTTTATACCCTGAACCCATTCAAAATGGGTAAAAAGGGTATAATGGCTTTGTGCAAAAGTATGTAACAGGCATAAGGAAGCATCTCCGACCATATAAAGTATATATATTCTTGATCAGTATCAACAGTCGAGTCGATTTAGCCATGTCCGTCTGTCTGTCTGTCTGTCCGTCCGTCCGTCCGTCCGTCCGTCTGTCTGTATGAACACGCGGATATCAGAGACTACAAGAGCTAGAGACTTCATATTTGGAATATAAGTTCTCGTAATCCCGGGACAGATCAAGTTTATTTCATTTTATCGATAACTCGTCCCGTTTAAATGTTATCGATAAATTTCGATTCCAGACTAGCGTATAATCTCGAATAATAACACATGTAACAAATATTTCACTTTTTGGATACCACCCCCCAAACCCCCCAAAAGTTCAAAAAACTCATTTTGGAAGGTACGACCTTACAATTTGGTTTGGTCACACATTTTATAGCCAATGTTATGTCCTACAAATTTTAGAAAGATCGGACAATAATCACAGAATTTTTTTAAGATTTTACTTTCCATTGTGTGGGGCTCAGTGAAAAAGCAAGCTAACTGCTTAAACCGCATGCACTGCTTGCAGTATGTTTGTGTCTGTATGTATGCACACTATTAGGCAAGTATGAATGGATGTCAGAACTGGGTTCAGGGTATCTCCTAGTCGGGCACTCCCGACTAGAGCACTCTTACTTGTTAAAGCTATCGCGATGAAACTTTGCACTGATACTTATTATTCAATGAGACATCACATTGGTTGGAGCCGGCCGGATTGGATCACTATATCTTATAGCTGCTATACAACTGGCAATGAATTAAATATTCTTAGAACAAACAAAAAAAAATGTTACGCGACAAAACGATTTTGTACAGCCTTTGAAATTTCAGTGGTGCAGTTGGCAGTGTGAAAATTGCCTATAGGTTCGAAAAGAGTATATAATCTTCGGCACGCCGAAGATAATCCTTCCCCACTTGTTTTTCTTTCAGTAAATGGATAAAATTTACCATTATTATACTCTTTTCGAAGAAAATAGTATATTAAGTTTGTCCTGAAGTTTGTAACGCATAGAAGGAAGCGTCTGAGACCCCCAAAAGTTACTGCCAATATGCTTATAAAAACAAAACAAATTGATCTAGCCATGTCCGTCTGTCTGTCTGTCTGTCTGTCTGTCTGTCTGTCTGTATGTATGCAAACTAGTCCCTCGGTTTTTGAGCTATCGCGATACAACTTTGCACAGACACTTATTATTCAAGGGGACAGCACATTGGTCGGAGCCGGCCGGATCGGACCACTAT
This sequence comes from Drosophila flavopinicola, assembly GCA_035042425.1. NCBI lineage: Eukaryota > Metazoa > Arthropoda > Insecta > Diptera > Drosophilidae > Drosophila > Drosophila flavopinicola. The sequence continues at coordinate 466 of JAWNLL010000495.1, read as the reverse complement.
ATCTTATAGCTGCCATACACCTCAAAGTCGGTTTTGGCCATAAATCCGATGTTTTCAAAGCAATTGCCTTAAATTTCCTTGTACACTTGAACATCCTTATAACTCATCAATGGGTAAAATCGCAAATCGATTGAGTCATAAACAGCGAAGATATGCGTCATTAAATATTTTGAAAAAACAGGTGCATATGAGCAAACAAAGTCAAGCGCAAGAAAGCTTTTGATAGTCTGCTCTTCAAGGTATTTTGTCACCGATCATCAAAACGGTTTGTGGCGTAAGGCGTAAAGAGCCGCGCTAACGAACGCAAGTTTCGCAAGGTCTCGCAAGTTCGAGTCTAGGCGGCGACTGATTATTAATTTAATACTTTTTTCTTTTTCTTCCTTTCAAATATATAACTGTAATCAAATTAATTTGCTTCCAATGGCTTAGAACAAAAACAATGCCATGCGAAAAAACAAATGCTCAG